>JAHUZM010000401.1:0-40548 GCA_019925275.1 Mytilus edulis
ACACCTTACAGTCCTTCCATACACCGAATATACAAGACCTATTGCTTATAGTATCTGAGTTATGGACTTGACCACCAAAAACTTAACCTTGTTCACTGATCCATGAAATGAGGTCGAGGTCAAGTGAAAACTGTCTGACGGGCATGAGGACCTTCCAAGTACACATACCAAATATAGTTATACTATTACTTATAATAAGAGAGAATTTAACATCACAGAAAATCTGAACTTTTTTTTCAAGTAGTCACTGAACCATGAAAATGGGGTCAAGGACATTGGACATGTGACTGACGGAAACTTTGTAACATGAGGCATCTATATACAAAGTATGAAGCATTCAGGTCTTCCACCTTCTAAAATATAAAGCTTTTAAGAAGTGAGCTAACGCCGCCACCGCCGTAGCCACCGGATCACTATCCCTATGTCGAGATTTCTGCAACTAAAGTCGCAGGCTCAACAAAAACTGATAATCATATTCAATTAAGACTGGCTAGTGATTACAGTAGTAACAGTTTAGACCACTCGTCAACCAAGGCCCCTATATTATAACTAGATTATTGCAATGTAACTGGAATATTGCAATATAATCAGACTATCGCAACTTGACTGCAGCATTAGCCATTACCAGTCATAATTGAGCATTTTTCAAATGCTACAAACATTTCTGAAAAACCCTTGAGGATTGTTGTTATTGAATTCAATAAGACGATAACCTTGTTAGACTGAAAGAGAAGCACGTTCAGACTATGTAATACAAATTACATTACTAACAAGATGTACATCTATAAAATACATACAATATTACATAAATTCCTTGTCCTAGACAGTAAACCTTGTACTGTATGCCATCGGAAACCATGTATATAAATCAATCTAATTGTTTTTAATTTAGTAATAGTGATGATTTAAGACTATTCTTGGCTTACACTTGGCATGAGCATATGACTTAAGTTCAATATTTACATCAAAAGACTCATTGATAAACAGGATAGAACAACGTTCAAGTCTGTGTCCAATTTGGAAACTAACTTGCATTGCAAAAGACAGAAGAATATTGTCCATTTTTCAACAAGTCTTTAAAAAGGTACCAAATAAATACTCTTTCACATTTGTCAAAAAAAGTACTATAGAGGATGACAAAGATTTTGTTGCAGCAGAGTATTTTGCAAGTATTTTAAGAGCTTCAAGCTGGCCTAGTAACTGGAAGCATACGTGCATACATACACAGTGTAATGTCAAAGTAATAAATGACATAAATTCTAACATCATCAACAACACTGACTTGACAGGGTCACAACAGAACCTGAAGGAACAGGATATAAACCAGGAAATAGGAACACCACATATCTGACAATATAAACAGAACACATAAAATATCTGACAAGAACATTTATATACAGTTAAACCTTCTATTAAGGTCACCTTTATTACATGTAAACCTGTTTTTGTGGGTCATCCTCCTCTTGGCCTACTTATTAGTTATACCAATGCATTCTAAACCTTAATTTTAAGGTCATCTCTTGTGAGGTTATGAGGGTCAGTTTCATCTGGTCCAGAGGATGACCTTCATATACAGGTTTAACTGTAATGTATATCATTATGTATATACATTTGTAAACAGATGATAGTCACACTAATTACAGGTCCTGAAATTCATAATAATTAAAAATATACGCATTGGAAAGGTGTCACATGTTGATACAGATTGTTTATGCCAGTACACTCCTGGGTCATACTTGTACCAAACTAAGATAAACTATCTGACTATCATACTGTACAAAGTTTATATTTACACATATATCACAACAATGTTATAATATCTTAATCTCACGGAAAAAATAATAATGAAATGCTATGATTCAAGCAATTTTTTATATGTTTTTGGTTCACATGAAGCATCTGACTACATGTACTACATCATAACAATACCAGAAAATTTAAAATTTCTGCTTTTCTGAAATTTTAAAGTTGACAGTAGTGCGATCGCCAGATAAAATTTTTAAGTTGACAGTAGTGCGAGCCATCTGATATCTTGTATTTCTGTCAGTAACTGGTAGTGTCAGCAGCAATCTTTATGATATTAATCTAATGTCAGATAATCTGCATTCTCCTAGTTGTTTATTACCAAATATTATGTTTTCTGCAAGTAACTGTAATGGTTTATACCTCTTTCATTCTTTCAACGAAGGTCATTTTGTAAGATATCTTGTATTTTTGCCAGGATTATGCCAGCAACAGTGTTTCTGTCAGCTCATTTGTGTTCACCTGAAACAATCTGCCTCCATTTCACTGAACAATGGTTGATTGAAAGGTGCCTTATATACAGTAGACAAACATATTACATGCATATATATTCAGGATGATATCATGTCAATGTCATAGAAAAATACCCTTTTTGAACTAATCTAACCCCTGAGTTGGATATTAAATGTTGTAGGTTTTAATTTATATTTTTTCCTATGGCAATGTATGGGTGAGGTTTGTAATGTATTTTCAAGCCCTTGTTAACTTGGGCCTATTTTTCATCCACAGAATTCTGATTTATAAATCGGCAAATGTGAAGTAATTTGACATCCCTGTAATTCTGGGTGGTGTAGTCATTTGATGTCTGACTTGATATTTGGTATTTACTTTTCACAAACTGGACAAAAACTAACCTTGGACATGTATCCTTTTTATGTTTGATAACTGAAATTTGATAAAGAGAGTATACAATTATATTATGATAAAATTAATTTATTAATTTGATCAGGTCATTAACATGTAGCATCAATTTCAGATAAGACAGTAATCACACATTCAATTACTGATGAAAAAATAAAAAGTAAGACCAACATGTCTCCTAAGGCTGAGAAAAGTGCATGCTTGTTATTAAAAATAAGAATTCAACTTTTGAACCTTACGTTACCATGTGTCCCATTTAATGCTACTGCATGTTCATTATTAAATTTCATTTTCTTTTTAATTCTATCATTTATTTTAGATAGGTAAGTACTTAAATAAGTTAGCTTCAGTCAGAATGCCTGTGTGAAATTGTGTAACACTGTAGTTCAAGCTGCATTCTACTGTAAAGTGCTTGTAAGAGGGGAGATAACTCTTGCAAATGTTATATAAAGTAAACTAAACTAGAGGTTCATAACTTAGTGCACTTAAACTCTATCAGCTACTTCAAATGGACGAAAAGGATAGTTTTTATATGTATAATAATATGCTGCAACATTCATACTGTCATATGAACGTACCCTCATTGTGATTTGAAATGAAGATAAGTATTAAAAACACTTTTGTTTTGTCAAAATGTCTGAATGAGTGTTGTGTCATGAATCTATACACCATATACCTTGTCTTCATAACTATGATAAATAAATAAACAAGCTACTAACATGGTTCAAAAAGAAGAAGTTCTGTAAGTGCAATATGTTTCCCCAATGATACACCCACTATTAGTATTCAGTAAACCGGATGATGATGAGTGCTGGATGTAAAAATGCATCACACAGTATACCATGAATTCTCATATGAAGCTAAATAATACTAAATTACAGGAAGCTACGATAAGAAGTTCCTAAGAAAATAACAATGCTTCTAAGAAGACTTAAAACAAGAACAAACCAAATGAACTTAATTTCACCAACATATTCTAGTGACATAATCCTTTCACTTTCTAAACCCTCTGAATTCATGACGTGATAGACATCTTCTAACAGTATAAGAAATAGAAAAAAAGAAAATAATTTTTAAAAATGTTTACTAATTCACCTTGTCTTGGTTTAAAACAAGCTGTGCTAATGTTATCTAAAACATGTAGATTATATGAAAATATTTTAGTTACCATCCTTAGTAAATAAATCAACAAACATTAATTAATTGTTTTTACATATAAAAAATCTTAAGATACCTAAATAACTGTCTATTAAGTGTGAATTAGTGATGTAATAACTAAATGTAAGCAAATTATCCCTACTTAATCTTTGACATAAAAGTATATTTCAAAATAACATTTGCTGTCATCAATGTGTGTATCGACGAACTACGAAATATCAAAAGTATCAAATGTATTAAAAGTAGTTTTCAAGTGTCTTTCACAAAACAAAACGTCAACAACTAAAATGAGATAGAATATTGACCCCTAACATTATAACATTGACCTCAAACATTAAGACTAAAGTAAAATGTATGAATGAAAAAAAATAATCAATTGAGGAAGTTATGTAATAAAGTTGTAGATACAAAAGTAGTTATAATATATAATATTTAAAAAAAAGTGACAAGAAACCACAGCGACATATATATTTGTATTTTACAATACATAATATAGGTTTACTATGTAGAGGACAATGATCTCATTTAGCTGAGCATGTTTAGTGAATAAAAAGGATAATTTTACTGAAACTTAACTTTTGGTTCTCAAAAAAGGATGAATTTAATAAACTTGAGGCTGACAGACTTTGTCACTTGTCAAAACTTCACTCATATAGCTAACGACTAAAAGAGAGTATAACTATATCATGTATATTTAATGAATGGCTATTATCTATTTTGAATTTATTGAACCATAAAACTAATTTTTGACTCTTCACATTGAATAATCCGTGAAGCGGATTATGTAAAATGTGAAGAGTCAAAAATTAGTTTTATGGTTCAATAAAATCAAAATAATTATTGCCATTCATTATAAATAAATTTCTATCAAAAATAAGGCTCAAAGAACTTTTCATATTATTTATATTAACAATAACAACGTACACACATGTTGGCGTATGAATACACAACGTCAGAGTGGGCGTGTAGCCATCAAAATTGACAACATTGAAAATAAAACTAATAATTTTAACCAATCAGAAGACAGTTAAAACACCAAATTTATTTATTAAAGAAACAAGATTAGAAGGAAAGTAACTTTTAATGAACATTTCTGCATGTTCTGATTTCTCTTCACTAGTTTCACTTCTTATTCTATTCTTCATATTCTTGAAATTAAAACCAGAATCCACTGATTTCCCTTCCCAAGAACTATTGTCTAATACAGATAAAACATTAATTAAATAATACTAAACTAAGGACTTGTTATATTGGTGGTCATACATAAAGTAGATTTTCGTGCTGTTTACTTTGGGTACATCCAACAAATGTAAATTTCGTTTCTATGTTTGTTATTGTTGCTTTGACACCTACTTTAAGTTTGAATAAAATGTTTCTAAAATAATTTATCAGGTATGTAACCATTGAGACCCAAAGTTTTGTGAGAAATACCTTAAAGCTACTGTAGTTGTAACTATAAGCACAATCCAGTGGAGGATCCAGAAATTTTCATAAATGGGGCCCACTGACTGTCGAAGAGGGGGCTCACTATGATTATGCTTCAGTGATTCCCTATATATTATATTATCAACCAAATTTTTCCCAGAAAAGGAGGGGGCCCCTCTAAATGCACATCTGCAACCTAAAGATAGATTTTATTGCTCCTAGTCTGCACTCTTAACTCTTACAGCCAACATAAATTATATTTTACATCAATATTTAGTTGTAACCACGGAGAATATTAAAGTTCTTCCTAAATGTGCTCTTCCAAGAACTTCCTCCATAAAATAACCGTATTATGCGTATATCATTGATATTTGGTCAATAAGTGCCATTAATGGCCTGCATAATCAATATCCTTAAACATTTTTTTTGCTGTTAAAACATTTTATTTTTAGTAAAGAATTAATAAAACAGTACTCCATGAAAGAAAGGCTTTGAATATCACTAAATCTGATTATTGATTTCGTAATTTTTACCTGTTTTAACCTTTGGTTAAAGATTTTTTAGCTTAAATCATGAAAAGTTACCACTAATTTGATAATTAAAATGATCATATTTCATTGATTTTCCCATGCAAAACATGATTGACAAATATTCATATTTAAACTGTTATATTCAGAATTTTGAATAAACATCTCATTTTCAACTATAGAGCTCATTTATTTCTCATGTTACTAAAGATATCTTGGGAATTGCCTGAATTAATTGAAGAATTTACCAAATTCCAAATATTTCATATTGATATTAAAATAAAATAGTTTTGAAAACTTGCATACTTTAAGCGGCTGATTGACAATAAGAATCACCATATATATAAAATCACTTTAATAAACCAGAAAAGACATATGAACAAATGGTCTGGTACAACAATCACAATATAACATCACTTCAATAAACCAGAAAAGACATATAAACAAATGGTCTGGTACAACAATCACCATATAACATCACTTCAATAAACCAGAAAAGACATATGAACAAATGGTCTGGTACAACAATCACCATATAACATCACTTCAATAAACCAGAAAAGACATATGAACAAATGGTCTGGTACAACAATCACCATATAACATCACTTCAATAAACCAGAAAAGACATATGAACAAATGGTCTGGTACAACAATCACCATATAACATCACTTCAATAAACCAGAAAAGACACATGAACAAATTGTCTGGTACAACAATCACAATATAACATCACTTCAATAAACCAGAAAAGACATATGAACAAATAGTCTGGTACAACAATCACCATATAACATCACTTCAATAAACCAGAAAAGACATATGAACAAATGATCTGGTACAACAATCACCATATTACATCACTTCAATAAACCAGAAAAGACATATGAACAAATTGTCTGGTACAACAATCACCATATAACATCACTTCAATAAACCAGAAAAGACATCTGGTACAACAATCACCATATAACATCACTTCAATAAACCAGAAAAGACATATGAACAAATTGTCTGGTACAACAATCACCATATAACATCACTTCAATAAACCAGAAAAGACATCTGGTACAACAATCACCATATAACATCACTTCAGTAAACCAGAAAAGACATATGAACAAATGGTCTGGTAACAACACATTACTCACCATATAACAAATCTACTCTCAATATTAATACCAGAAAAGACATGACTGGTTACAACAATCACCATATAACATCACTTCAATAAACCAGAAAAGATATATAACAAATGGTCTGGTACAACAATCACCATATAACATCACTTCAATAAACCAGAAAAGACATAAAGAACAAATGGTCTGGTACAACAATCACATATAACATCACTTCAATAAACCAGAAAAGACAATGAACAAATGGTCTGGTACAACAATCACATATAACATCACTTCAATAAACCAGAAAAGACATATGAACAAATGGTTTGGTACAACAATCACCATATAACATCACTTCAATAAACCAGAAAAATAGAACAATGTTGTACAACAATCACCATATAACATCACTTCAATAAACCAGAAAAGAATACTGGTCTAGAACAACAATCACCATATAACATCACTTCAATAAACCAGAAAAGACAGTATGAACAAATGGTCTGGAACAACAATCACCATATAACATCACTTCAATAAACCAGAAAAGACAAAATGAACAAATGGTCTGGTAAAACAATCACCATATAACATCACTTCAATAAACCAGAAAAGACATATGAACAAATGGTCTGGTACAACAATCACCATATAACATCACTTCAATAAACCAGAAAAGACAATGAACAAATGGTCTGGTAAACAATCACCATATAACATCACTTCAATAAACCAGAAAAGACATATGAACAAATGGTCTGGTAAACAATCACCATATAACATCACTTCAATAAACCAGAAAAGACATATGAACAAATGGTCTGGTACAACAATCACCATATAACATCACTTCAATAAACCAGAAAAGACATATGAACAAATGGTCTGGTACAACAATCACCATATAACATCACTTCAATAAACCAGAAAAGACATATGAACAAATGGTCTGGTACAACAATCACCATATAACATCACTTCAATAAACCAGAAAAGATATGAACAAATGGTCTGGTACAACAATCACCATATAACATCACTTCAATAAACCAGAAAAGACATATGAACAAATGGTCTGGTACAACAATCACCATATAACATCACTTCAATAAACCAGAAAAGATGTATGAACAAATGGTCTGGTAAACAACTAATCACTCTAAGATCCAATATATAACATACTTCAATAAACCAGAAAAGATGTATGAACAAATGGTCTGGTACAACAATCACCATATAACATCACTTCAATAAACCAGAAAGACAAATGAACATGGTCTGGTACAACAATCACATATAACATCACTTCAATAAACCAGAAAAGATGTATGAACAAATGGTCTGGTACAACAATCACCATATAACATCACTTCAATAAACCAGAAAAGACAATGAACAAATGGTGTTCTGGTAACAACAATCAAAAAGATAACATCACTTTCAAATAAACCAGAAAAGAATTATGAACAAATGGTCTGGTAACAACAATCACCATATAACATACTTCAATAAACCAGAAAAGACATATGAACAAATGGTCTGGTACAACAATCACCATATAAAATCACTTCAATAAACCAGAAAAGACAAAGCAGTCTGGTACAAAACAATCACCATATAACATCACTTCAATAAACCAGAAAAGATGTATGAACAAATGGTCTGGTACAACAATCACCATATAACATGACTTCAATAAACCAGAAAAGACATATGAACAAATGGTTGGTACAACAATCACATATAACATCACTTCAATAACCAGAAAGACATATGAACAAATGGTCTGGTACAACAATCACCATATAACATCACTTCAATAAACCAGAAAAGACATATGAACAAATGGTCTGGTACAACAATCACCATATAACATCACTTCAATAAACCAGAAAAGATGTATGAACAAATGGTCTGGTACAACAATCACCATATAACATCACTTCAATAAACCAGAAAAGACAAATGAACAAATGGTCTGGTACAGCAATCACCATATAACATCACTTCAATAAACTAGAAAAGACATCTGGTACAACAATCACCATATAACATCACTTCAATAAACCAGAAAAGATGTATGAACAAATGGTCTGGTACAACAATCACCATATAACATCACTTCAATAAACCAGAAAAGACAAATGAACAAATGGTCTGGTACAACAATCACCATATAACATCACTTCAGTAAACCAGAAAAGACATATGAACAAATGGTCTGGTACAACAATCACCGTATAACATCACTTCAATAAACCAGAAAAGACATATGAACAAATGGTCTGGTACAACAATCACCATATAACATCACTTCAATAAACCAGAAAAGACATATGAACAAATGGTCTGGTACAACAATCACCATATAACATCACTTCAATAAACCAGAAAAGACAAATGAACAAATAGTCTAGTACAACAATCACCATATAACATGACTTCAATAAACCAGAAAAGACATATGAACAAATGGTCTGGTACAACAATCACCATTATAACATGACTTCAATAAACCAGAAAAGACATATGAACAAATGGTCTGGTACAACAACCACCATATAACATCACTTCAATAAACCAGAAAAGACATAAACAAATGGTCTGGTACAACAATCACCATATAACATCACTTCAATAAACCAGAAAAGACAAATGAACAAATGGTCTGTTACAACAATCACCATATAACATCACTTCAGTAAACCAGAAAAGACATATGAACAAATGGTCTGGTACAACAATCACCATATAACATCACTTCAATAAACCAGAAAAGACATATAAACATATGGTCTTGTACAACAATCACCATATAACATCACTTCAGTAAACCAGAAAAGACATATGAACAAATGGTCTGGTACAATGATTTAATCACCATATAACATCACTTCAATAAACCAGAAAAGACATAAACATATGGTCTGGTACAACAATCACCATATAACATCACTTCAGTAAACCAGAAAAGACATATAAACAAATGGTCTGGTACAACAATCACCATATAACATTACTTCAATAAACTAGAAAAGACATATGAACAAATGGTCTGGTACAACAATCACCATATAACATCACTTCAATAAACCAGAAAAGACATATGAATAAATGGTCTGGTACAACAATCACCATATAACATCACTTCAATAAACCAGAAAAGACATCTGGTACAACAATCACCATATAACATCACTTCAATAAACAAGAAAAGACATCTGGTACAACAATCACCATATAACATCACTTCAATAAACTAGAAAAGACATCTGGTACAACAATCACCATATAACATCACTTCAATAAACCAGAAAAGATGTATGAACAAATGGTCTGGTACAACAATCACCATATAACATCACTTCAATAAACCAGAAAAGACAAATGAACAAATGGTCTGGTACAACAATCACCATATAACATCACTTCAATAAACCAGAAAAGACATATGAACAAATGGTCTGGTACAACAATCACAATATAACATCACTTCAATAAACCAGAAAAGACATATGAACAAATGGTCTGGTACAGCATTAACTGAAATCCTAAAAATGTACATTTTTCAAGTCCTAAAAATAAATCCATTCAAAATAATGTTAATGACCTTTTTTGATCAGACCGTCATGACCATGCAAGGTTTTGAAGAAATAGACCTGCATCTGTACTTGTGGTTTATAACTTATCTACTAGCTAGTGACAAAAAGGACATCTTGGTTTTAGTTTTTATCATCTATCAATGTTACTATAACATCACACAATATTTAACAGATATAAATGATCACAAGAATGGGGATACATTCTTCTGTCACTTAATAACAAACACATTTATCAATTTTCTGCTTTATAAATTTATTTTTTTTCAACCAAGAAAGCTCAAGGACACTCTATTTGAAGTGTAAAATCAATTACAATAAATAAATCAGTTATAAGTATATTTTTTTATAAAACAATTGACAATTAACCCACACAAGGAAATTCTGAAAACAAGGATATATATAAACGTTCTTTCTTTACGTAACTTTAATGTAAGTTGGTGGTTTATAACAAGGTTGAATTAGGTCACCAATATAAACGGAAACTGACCTGAATATAATGTCATTATTTTTAGTAGAAGTATATGCAACAAACGGCTAAGAAGCATAGAGTGAACAAATTCTATGTTCACCTTCAAGATTTTTTTTATTAAATAATCCAAAATAAAATATACAGACTGATAGCTATACATGTTTTCCATGTGTACTCAAACTTTCTGTCAGCAACAGAACAACAATTCATTACAAAATTAACTCTAACAACATGAACAATGGTGTTAAAATACAAAAATAAAAATTCTTAAGAAAAGAAGCTAAATTTTAACCCCAACGGCAACACAAGTTCATGTGCCTGTCTTAGAACTTGTCAGGGCTTGTGTAAATTTATCTTATGCTGTTTTTGTCATTTTGGGAGAATTTTGTATTGATGGCTGAACTTTAAAGCCTCTTACTATCTTTGATTGGTTGGATTTGACTGGAGCAAAGAAGTCATTTAAAAGAAGTGCATGAATTAATAACTAGGCTTCCTGATAGTTGCTGAAAAAATAAAATAAAAAACCAAAGAAATGGCCTATCAATCATGTCAAAAGCAATGAACATGTCTTCCAGACTTTTATTCAGTTCGCAAAGGTGGCTTACAAGTTTTTTAGATAAATTTTACAGAGGTCCTATAAACAAGCTGTAAGGTATATGTACTGATACATACAAATTTTAATGACTGAAGATACAAAAAAAAAGAAAATAACAAGCGTGTGACAAAAGATTCATTAAAAACCAGAAGTCCAAGAAAACAATACAACAGCATGCAGTGATATTGCTTGCCTTAAATTAATGGAGAATAAAGGCTTTTTCCCCTGTAGAAGAATCCCAATTTGAAAGAAAAAATGGCTTAAAATTATTCCCCAAAAGACAACTTTTTTCCCAAACAGTGCAGTCTCAGTAGTAATTGTGAATTAATTCAAACTGAAAAACACTCATTTATACATTTTTCATGCCTAAAATTACTATATATGTGCAGATTTGAGGGTCTATTTATGTATCATCACCGACAAAAAGGGGTCTTATTTCGAAATAGGGTTTGACTCTTGAAAGGGGGTCTGTTAATTGAAGTTTCAGTCAAATTCATGGTTTATTTTAAATTTCCCAATTTGAAGAAAATTGCGCATATTTTCCCAATAAAAAAGGGTAGAGATAGTTTTGAAAAAATCCAACAATATCACTGGCATGTCTAAAAGAATAAAACAAACAACAGTTATTTGAGTGTAAAACCATTTTGCACTTCTAATCTTTATCTGGACTATTACACTTTAAAACATATATCAATTAACCTCAGAGTTTCATACATAATTCAAATTTTAGAAATTGCTATTGTCAATTTAAATACTGGAGCAATCAATCTTTCAAAAAACCATTCAACATGTTCAATATTAGATATTCCATCAAATTATATAATTTTATACCTCAGAGTTCAAAACAAATAAGAAATTGTTATGGAAAAACAACAATGTTTGCGTTTAATTGTTTAGTATTATACAAATACACTTTAAATTAGTTTGCATATAGTATACATAAACCACTCATATGAGAAAGTTCAATCCAAGATTCAACTATATAAGAGTATGAGTGTCCATTATGAGTTTTAACCATGTGAGAAAATAGTTCATGAGTTAAGTCAACAATTGAATTCTCAATGTGAAAAAGTTTGAGTTTCAGTCACATCAATTTTTTTAACCTTTAAGAATCTGAAAGATCATCATTATTAGAAGGTTCTGTGTTAGAATAACCTATGTGAGAATGTTCTGCATGCGGCAAGTTCTTATGTTCCATAGGATAATTAGTTTCTGAATCATTTTCTGATCCATGAACATGAGAATTAGACTGAAACATGTGTGTATGTCCTAATTAAGGGCTATAAAAATTCAGTTTTGAATTCAAATTTGAGTCCACTGTACAACATGTACAAACATGCTGTAACATGCATGATCAGATGAACAAAAGTGGATTATAAATTATAAAAGATTATCTATATATGCACATGTATTTTATGTGTATTCATTAATTTTACAGCATTAAGATAAAATAAATCTTTTCAAACATTAAATATTCAAGACAGCACTTGGCGTGCCTTAATTAATTTCTCCACAGTTTATTTACTTTAATAATATTTCCATTCTGTGAATCTTAAACAATATGTTTACACTAATTTTACCTTAACTGCATCCTTACAGATTTGGATTTGTGCAGATTCACATTAATACTGTCAAATGATGCTCTCCTTGTTACTGAGCTTGTATACATATTAAAGGCAAAGTAGATCATGAAATAGATTTCTTAACATTCAACCTCTAGCAAGTTACTGATAAACTACATCTCATAGTGATATACAGAGTGCACCTTGATAAACAATCAATTTCCAGTGAGTAACTGACAGACTTCCCCACACACTGGTAGATTGAGTGCACCTTGATAAACAATCAACTCCAGAAAGTAACTGACAGACTTCATCACATGCTGGTAGATTGAGTGCACCTTGATAAACAATCAACTCCAGAAAGTAACTGACAGACTTCATCACATGCTGGTAGATTGAGTGCACCTTGATAAACAATCAACATCAAGAGAGTAACTGACAGACTTCATCACATGCTGGTAGATTGAGTGCACCTTGATAAACAATCAACTCCAGAAAGTAACTGACAGACTTCATCACATGCTGGTAGATTGAGTGCACCTTGATAAACAATCAACATCAAGAGAGTAACTCACAGACTTCATGACATGCTGGTAGATTGAGTGCACCTTGATAAACAATCAACATCAAGAGAGTAACTCACAGACTTCATGACATGCTGGTAGATTGAGTGCACCTTGATAAACAATCAACTCCAGAGAGTAACTGACAGACTTTTTCACATGCTGGTAGATTAAATGCACTTTGATAAACAAAATCATATGCTCAGGTAGATTGAATGACTGATTGAATGTTGGTTACTTTGTGTCCAGTGGCTAATATTTCATGCATATTCAGGACGAGATACATTAGGTTGAACCTGTTATAGAGGCAGTCTGTGATGAAAGTCAGGGAAATTAGACAGCCACGGGAAAATAAGGGTAAATGGATAGGGAAAGAAATTTAGACTGACATTGGATTGCTTAAAGAGTTGTTGCAAGGGTTCTTAACATGCAGACAGTGTGCTAATCTCTCTACACGAGGCATAGGACCTTAAGTCCTTATTCTAATTGAAAGTGGCTTGGTACTTTAACATATCACATAGCTAAATGGATGTCCTACTTTTGCAACAGGTTTACTGCCAGTGGGAAGAAGACCCGTAGTGACCATATTTTTTTCCCCCTGAGTTACCCTTAGGGGTCTGGGAGATTAAATGCACCTTGATTAACAATCAACCTCAGACTGTAACTTACAGACTTCATCATTCATTTATGAAGGTAGATTGAGTGCAACTTGCCATTTTTTACACTTGACAGCTGTTAGAACAAAACCACTTGTGTTGTAATCTGAACTACAGAGACCTCTCAACTAAAACATTTCTGTACACTACATACAAAATGTCTCTGGTTATTTTTTATTTTTATTTTTATTATTCTCTGGTTATTTGCCTATTAAGAAACTTAATTGTTTTTCAAAATTGCCATAAAATATGCAGACTTATATTTATTCATCAACTGCATACTACATGAATACTACGTGTATAAATTAATACCAAATACATGTATACACACGTTACAAGATACATGTAAATTGAAGAAAACACATTAAAAGCTCCCATTCTGAATAAATTGTGTTTACAAGTTTAAATCTTTGTTAAATATTGTCTTAAAAAGATACAGACGCTTTTGAAATATTTCTTTTTCTGTTTTTGCAATTTCTGTACATTAACAGTGACATGCTACATATACATGATATAAGCTTTGATCAATGTCCCTAAACTTTACACAACAACTACAATAATTTAGATAAATGTATCTCTTATCATATTACTATTAAAAATGAAAAGATATTCTCTCTTATCATGTTTATTCTTAATCATTGTCAAACCACTATAGTGTAAGAAATTGGATAATTATACTTCATTTGGCGACATCATAAGCATGAAATTCGACACTTATGTCAAAAATTACTCCCCTCAAGCAATTTTTTATGAAAAGAGGGTCATTCTTTGGATTTATCTGACTAATCTTTTCACAGGATTTTATGGTCAAACTCCAAATTTTACAATCCTTAAAAAAATATTTTTTTAAAAGTAACATTTCAGAAAATTTATAAAATTAAATCAATAATTAAAACTGTTTGTAAATTGTTCAAAATTTATTGGGTAACATGACATAGATCACTCAGTGCAGACATAAACGATTCAAACTTTTATAGCCCATGTCATGCAAATATTAATGAAAAAAATGACTAGTGAAGTGTAAAATTTTAAAAATATATATGTACAATCAAATAGCTTAAAATCACTTTATTAACCGTAAATTTTATGGTAAAATTTCACTAATCGATTTTTTTGTACATTAAAAGTAATACAAAATACTTTGGATAATATCTTGCCATTTTTTTTAAAATCTAAATTTTTTTTATTTGTTATAATTTGAAATTAAAAGTATCATACTATTTCAATCGAATGTGTGACCAATCCTTTTTTAATGAATATTTAATAGTACAGTTTGTACCCAAAATGCATCATTAATTAAAATATGTAGGAGGTGCTTAATAGGAACACGGTTGTAGTTAAAAAAAAAAAAAAAAACGAAAAAATTAAGGAACTTATAATTTACAGAATTTCACCTTCTTGGCCCTAATAATTCATTTGTAATTGTTGAATAGATGTCCATTACCAAGCATTTAATAGAGTTTAGAAACAGGTTTTCCAGGACTTTACAAGAAAAAAATAGGAATTCCTCATCATGCATGTGGAACTGAAGGGTTATCTGACGCAATATCAAAATTGACCAAGTGGACAAAACTCTTACAATTACATGTAATTACCAATCAACTGACCATGCTGATGTGTTTTTAACCCAATAGTGAGAGAAAAAAATAACTGACTGGTAAAGTTAAACAGAACTTTCATCATCTGATCATGTTCATGTATTATACCAGTATAAACAGTATCCTTTTCTGTTCAAATTTCTTATACCTATATATATATGCAGAGCAATGTCATGTCCAAATTTCTATAGAGGAACAATGAACAAAGTGATAACAAAACTTGAAAAGTTCTGTTTGATAATATGGTAAATAGTTTTAAGCTAAAAATAAAATGTTGTGTTTGAGTTTCTGGTTTAAACTGACATGAAAAATAGGTATGGTGGTCAATTGGATTTCTATATTTTTTCTAATTTTCTAAATTTCAAAATCTCTTCTTTTAACCATGAAAGAAAAAAATCCTTCATATTTAAGACCAAAACATCATATTTTAGAAATATGGAATATGATGGAAGGCATACAAATAAATTTGAAGGTCATCTTCAAATAAATTTCTGTGGTTGCTGAATATTGTGATGATGTTGTTTATCTTTAAGATCAGGAATAACAATGAATAATGAAGCTAAGATAAGGCTAAACACAACCTTATAAAAGTTTAGACATTAAGCTGGAAGGCTTAATTTGATTCAAATTTGGGTCTGATATTAAACATGTTAAAAGGCAGCAATGGGACTGGAATTTTCTAATTCTATGATGGACAATAAAAAGTATACATGAGTTATTTTCTAGTCACATAGTTAGATGCACAGTTGAAACGTTTTTTTTCATTATGTCTAAAATTGTGCGTGCATGTGTTTAAACTTTAATTAATAATTGAAATCACAACTAGAAGAATCCAGATTTTTTTTTTAATTGACACATATATGTATTACAGGGTTGAAAATTTAACAATTGTTTTAATACCAGTTTAGCCCATATGTTAGATAAAGAAAGGCCTGAGTGCTAAAAATGTATAAATAGCAGTTGGAAAACCAGACAGATTGTCATTGACAGAAGAATGTCAGTTTGCCAGCACAGTACCTTGCTTTGTGTACAACATAATAATTAGATAGGGGGTCCAGGTCATTTCAAGAGGTCTATATATGTATGTTTGGTGAGGATCACAATTTGACAAATAAAATGTTTCTTTGACAATATCGATGATGTATTAGTGTTTTCATCCAGTGGCAAATATCACATTATGAGAATAATTTAAAGAGATTTGTGACATAACTTATACACTGTATTTGTGGGGGATAATGAGTTTTTAGTGAAACATCAATATTTTTGCACGTTTTTAGCGAAATTTATTTGCTCTCAGTGTTTGTCATTCAGCATGTTCAGAGAATGTCATGCAATTTCATATGCCAGGTATGGAACCCATAGCATCTCCACATTTTCTTCATTTGATCTTTGTGAAAAATAACAATTTCATTTCACAAAAATTCTTCTGTTGGTATGCATTTGTCTGCAAACATGTACACGTATACTGTTCCTGCTCGTTATAATTTTTACAACCTGTTTTTACATGTCTAAGCGAAACAAATAAGGGAAATGTGTCATGACATTGAATGGAAACACCACTACACTATTCTCTATTTCTCAGATGATTTTTTGGGGTCTCAAAGGATGACAACATTTTTAATGAAAAGCAAAGATGTGTTGGAAAGAGGTAAATTGTTCAACACATATATACATATAAAAAATAAGATGTGGTACGATTGCGAATGAGACAACTAAGAGACCAAAATGACACAGAAATTAACAACTATAGGTCACCGTACGGCCTTCAATTTGTATGTTCTTCTGTTGAACTATTTGGGTCAACTCATTTCAACTTCAGAGAAGCACCCCCAGCAAGAATTGAAGAAACTAAACCTTCAAGTACAATGTAGGAATTGAATTAAAATGCACAAATATCACTTTCAGAGACATTACCGGTACTACTTTATTACTTTAATTCTGATTACATATATATGTGCATGTACAATGAAATTTGTCTGTGAAGACAAATTTTTCAAAATTTCTGTTTTATTTATAAAATTTTGTGAGAAAGTGATTATTTCCTGCAATGGCGATAACTTGAAGTTTGTGTACGAGATACACGCTTTCATTTTATCTGTATATCTGCACTTCTTGATAATATTCCTTTCTACCAGGATAGATCTTATCGCTATACAATGTATGTCCACCCACTGGACATCACAACTTTCCTGTCAACTTTTGATGTCACAAGACATTTGCACTTGAGAAATACATTGTATATATATCTGACCAAAAACCTCAATAGTTCAAATGGCGTAAATTCTCAGGTCAAGTGCCTCAGATTCATTAATAATGAAAAGGTTTATTGAGAATTGGTTTTTTTTTGCGTCATTTAATAAAGTTCATGTATATATATTGTAACTTGAAAACTAGCTAATAGGTATTATGGATACTTACTCCTGTAAGATAACTGCTAAAGCTCTATATCTGACAATTATAATAAGTATTTGACATTATTTTGAAATCAGAAAAAGTGAAGGATGACAGAATGGCCCCCTAAAAAAACTGTACATCAGTCATCACTTCTTGAAGTATATATCGGAGACTTATTCCAAACATTGAAAAGACAGAAAAGGGGATATAAAAAATATGGCCCCAAAAATATAATTTGGCAACTGCTGAAAAAGGATGACATGTGGAGTGAATTTCACCATCAATTATTACATTTTATAATCAGTTACTGTTTATAGTGTTAGTAAATAAGGAGGCGTGTATCCAGGTCAAGAACTGTACCATTATTTTACCAATTTAACACTTTATATTTCTGAAATTAAATTATACATGACAGTATCAAGCTAAAAGTTGGTAAAAAAAAATGACCATTCTATTATTAAACCATGACATTCATCTGTCAGCATGTATTTAAAATACGATGAACCGATCGCTGCAATGAAAACTTGTTATGTGTCAAAGTTTTCTAACTTGTCAAAATTACAAACCTATGACATCTTGAATTGCTGGGTCTATAACAAGTGCATCCATTAGAACTTTTCCTTTCAATATATTTTGTCACTTATAATCCATTTTTGATCTCTTATACAGAAGTTTTTTTATGTTCTTGTTTGTGTACCAATACACTTTGCACTTTGCCCTCGTGACGTTTGGGTTCGAATTGGATTGTCTCCCCTATTTTGGAAAATCCAATCTGGTTTCCCTCACTAAGCAAAATCAGTACCAGGTTTTCATTATTAATTTTCAGTCGTAATTATCTCCCATGTTAAAAAAAACCTCAGAAATATAAATATATTTTATGAAAAGAGAATGGATGGATAAATACAAAAGCAATATCAAAATAATTAATAAAACAATCTTTTGTAACAGGCAATGTTATAAAAACCATGTAATTTTCAAAATAATGCAGAAACATTTTTATACTTTTTTTTAAAGAAAAACCTCTGTTCATGCACACTGGGACTATTATACTAAGTATATATTAGTATAATAGTCCCAGATGCACACAAAAATAAATAGCTGTATGAGGTTGGTAACCATAATGAAATGCTTTCATGTTACATTTTTCATTTCATAATAATAACATATCAAGAATTAATTTAAGAAAAAGATTGTTATAGGGTATATCTTTAAAGACTTTTAAACCACAAAGATACCAAGTCGGCTTGTCAGTCTTATCAGATACTGAAATCTGAAGTTGATTGATCATTTTTGTTTCCCGGAGTGAACACATTTTGTTTGCTATAAAATCATATGTTGATTAAGCTCCAGACTCATTTTAAAATGACAACTTAATAATATTAGCCAAATGGAATAAATGAAACATTTATGATCCATCACATATTTTTAAAATATAAATATTTAGATATTAAAGGCTGAAGGAACATAACTCATTTGTTAGTTGTCATTGTTTCAGTAACTGCAAGTACACTGAAACATGTGGGTCTTCTTTTTTAACCTCATGCTTATCAATATCTTACTTACTTAGTCCTTGCAACTCCTTATGGCACATGCTTATCTAATGAGTCCAATTTTATCTGATTTTTAATTATCTCTTATGTTGGGCTGTTATGCTACCTTCCAAAATTAGGGGAATGTTAGGCACTCACAACTATGATCAACCCAACCCCTTTCTATGTGTCTGTTCAAAGCCCTGAGCCTGTAATTCAGTGGTTGTCTGGTTACAGTTTGTCAATTTCTTGTTTCTTTTATTGGTTTAAACATAATTCTAGCTACTGTTTTTTTGGTTGTAATTGTTTCACATTTTTTGGCCCTTCATAGCTAACTATACAGTATCGGTTTTGCTCAATGTAGCAGGTTATAGTTTTGTAATTGACTACTCTGTAGTTTTTATAAATGCAAAATAACTGATCTTTGACATAAAAACTTAAATGATACAGAGATTGATTGATTGTTGGTTGCTTTACGCCGCATTAGCACAAAAAGGCTATATTGCGGCGAGAGCTAATTCGAAAAATACAGAGAAAAAATTATTCATGTTCATATGTATGAAGTGATGTGAAATTGTGATATAATGGGAAAAAAGTGTGGCTCATGCATCGAAGAGTAAAAACTTGTGAAACTCGGAAGTCAACTGATTTTTTTCTACTTGCTGTTTCATGTTTTAACTAGTCTACACCACTTCCAGTAATCATGGTATCCTTGCACTTTCCTGGTTTTATATCCCAAAGAAAATGAAATATTTAAAAAAAATATGTTTCAATTCAGCATAAATTTTTAATCAAACAGAAATAAATGAAGAAAAAATGGACTACCAGACTACCATATTTAATTCTATGTTTTAACATGCACTTAAGAATGGAGTTGTAATACAAGACAGTTACGGCAAGAGTTTGGTGACCTGTAGTTGCTTAACCCTCTTGCTACCAGAGGGACACATGTGTCCACACCAACTGCAGGAGGGACACACACATATGTCCATGTTTTAATTTATGCAAACTTCTCCTCAGTGCTGTATCTTATTCAAATGAAAGACTAAAGATCAAACATGGTTATATGTTACATCAATGGGTCCCAAATGTAACAGTCATTATGGCATGACATCATTGTTGGACATCTAACATCACAGATGTTGAGCGGTGGTAAGAGGGTTAAATCTACATGATTTGGACTCAGGTGGACAGATGTCTCATTAGCAATCATACCACTTCCATAGTTGGTCATCTAACCCCACACAACATCATGCATCATCTTCCACAATTAACAGTCAGATTCATTTGTAACGAAACTGCACAATGACTAATATTCCTTCCCTCTGTTTAGTACAATATAGTGAATATGCTATGAAAAGGCTATTATTTGAACTTGGAATTCTTTTCAATTATGGAATTTACATAATTTCTTGTGTTTAAAATTTTTAATAAATTCCATGTTTATTTGGTATCATAATCTTTTGAGAGGTTAAGTACCTGTCTTTGTAAAAATCATGCAGAAGGTGATTCATGACATGTCACAGAAGTAATTTTTTTTGCCCTATATCATAAGAACTTTGGTAGATGAGTAAAATTCTGTCTTTATTTTCCCTGTATTATGCCCGTTACCATGGTAACCATCAAATCAACATTTTGCTTGAATATGTGAAAAAAGACCCTTTTTGAAAATATAAAATAACGGAATTTAAAGTCCCATAGAAATATTGTTAATCAATACAAACAATATGTATATTTACAGTATTGACAAACAAAACCCCAAACTATACAAAAACATTAAAATTGTGAATTTACTAAATAGTTTGTTTCCATAGCAACCATTTAAAAATGTGTTAAATTTCGAAAATGAAAAATTTCAAAAACTCCTAAATTTTAAATCTGTTTATCTCCCAAGACCAACAATACCATGAAATGTCATTGACAAATTTTGAAAGACCACATTCTATATATTCATAAAATAAAAAGAAAGTCGTTCGTTTTTTTTCTTCTTAAAATAACACTTTCCATACAATGTATTTTGGTTAGATAGTGTTGTGCGCGGCACAGTACATTCTATTGAAAATAAACTATTTTCTTTGTAATAGAAAGTGTTGTGCGCAGTACAGAACATTTCAGTACAGAATAAACATGGAATTTATTAAAAATTTCAATAACAAGAAATCAAGCAAATTCCATAATTAAAAATAACTCCAAGTTCAAATAATAGCCTGTTAATGGTACTTTGTTATTTAGATATATTGTTGGTTCTGTACTAATTCTGAAAGTTATCTGGTATGCAGGAAACATTATAAATAGAGCAAGAAACAGGTTCCGAAATTCAAAAGTTCTAAAATAAAATCACACAATTTTTTAAAACTACATTTTAAAAATGTTGTGCGGATGAAATCTCTCATTTGATTACCTGCTTAAAAACAAACTAAACAAGAATGTGTCCAAAGTACATGGATGCCCCACTCGCACTATCCTTTTCCATGTTCCATGGACCGTGAAATTGGGTAATAATCTAATTTGGCATTAAAATAAGAAAGATTATACTATAGGGAACATATGTACTAAGTTTCAAGCTGATTGGACTTCAATTTTATCAAAAACTACCTTGACCAAAAACTTTAACCTGAAATTCCCACTTTCATTTTCTATGTTCAGTGGACCGTGAAATTGGGGTCAAAAGTCTAATTTGGCTTTAAAATTATAAAGATCATATCATAAGCAACACATGTATTAAGTTTCAAGTTGATTGGACTTCAGCTTCATCAAAAACTACCTTGACCAAAAACTTTAACCTGAAACTCCAACTTTCATTTTCTATGTTCAGTGGACCGTGAAATTGGGGTCAAAAGTCTAATTTGGCTTTTAAATTAGAAAGATCATATCATAAGCAACAAGTGTACTAAGTTTCAAGTTGATTGGACTTCAGCTTCATCAAAAACTACCTTGACCAAAAACTTTAACCTGAACGGACGCACAGACGCACGAACAAACGAACGGAGCCACAGACCAGAAAACATAATGCCCCTCTACTATCGTAGGTGGGGCATAAAAAGAAAAACTAAAAGTTGCATAAAACATTTTATCACATTTTATTAATAAAAGTTTCGTTCATATAATGTAGTCTCTATCAAAACACTCAACAATATGCACTTATATTCTAACTTACAATTTCATACAAAAAACTTCTGCGAACACTGCAAAAAACAACTTGTTCCTTCCCTGTATTCATTGAATTTGTTCTGCCTTATAGATTATTACTTAATTTTTGCATAAACAAATTACAAGAACTTTAAAATGCACCAAGGACTTTGTGAATACAGATGAAGCTGTATTGAATAAATGAATATGAAACATATTTGTCTGCAGTTTTATTTTTGTCTTTTAATTTTTGATTGATTTAATGGACATGTTGATTATGCTTTGGTATTGGAAAATGTATAATTGGTAGAACTTTAATGTTATCCTTTTTCTTCTTAATCATATTTTCGTTTTACCTAAAAATTTCTCATACACGGTCAGTGTCCACCCAACAATGTCCTGGATATATCTGTATACTCTAGCTACATTACTGAGTTATGCAGCCCTTTGATTTGTTCTTTAACATACTTGAGATGGTAAATTTTTGTACCTCTTACCATAGTTTATAAATTGATATGTAATTTCTAGAAGACAGTAATTTGAATCAGTGTTTGTAAATTTGACAGTCCTATAATATGTCTTTCATTCATCAAAATAAATGTATTCTTAAAAAATGAGATTATAAACAATCATGTCTTGATTAATAATTTCTATTTCTGAACAAATAAATATTGCACTGTTTAGAAATATTATATACAACATAGTTTATGTCATCGAGGATCATCAATTTCATACATTTTCTTCATTTATAAATCGCAACAACAACGTACACACTGATGGCATTTTAAATTGGCTAGTCTTCTACAGTGATCTATGCAGAAGAAACACAACAATGGTTAAGCACTCAATTTTACTTTCAGAAAAACAATAGGTTCTGTTTAAATAAATACAATGACAAACATTACAAAAATACAAATGTTTTTCTTACAAAAAAAGATTTTATTCTGACATTTAAATTCATAACCCATATTTTTTGAGTTTTCAGTCAATAAAATCCTGCATCATTGCTCATAACAGTAAAATATACTCTATGAAAGTTAAATTTCAAGCATGAAACCTCTCAACACCTATTTTTTTACCAATAGCTCACACATATTGAGTTAGCATTACATTACATGTAATATATGATATGGAGAACCAAAAAAATGTGTATGTAGTAAGTTAGAATAATACACCTTATCGCTATTTGTCCGCCATTACTGGATATCACACAGGTTCCCGTAAAAAGTTGACGTCATAAAACAAAATATCTGACGCCACAATGGAAAAGTGATACACCTTATCGCTAATCCCGGCTGACCCGGCCGCTTGAACTTTTGACGTCAACAACAATCACTTTTCCATTGTGGCGTCAGATATTTTGTTTTATGACGTCAAAATTTTACGGGAACCTGTGTGATTTCCAGCAATGGCGGACAAATAGCGATAAGGTGTATTGCTGTATGCGTCAAAAGTTCAAGCGTCCGGGTCAGCCGGGATTAGCGATAAGGTGTATACAAAGGGAATGTAGAATGATGCGTATGCTTCTGATAAAATGAAATGAAAATTCAGACTAAAAATGATTTTACTATAAAGTATTTCATTCCATAATGTATAAAAAAATATTTGAGTTAAATACAAATTATCAACTAGATAAATGTTTAGATCTTTGTTTATTACCAAAGATTTCAAATATCTTATGTTTATGTTTATTTCATATTTTCAATAACCAAATATTTCAAATAAATTATGATTATCCCTTTTATAATAGCAACAAAAAAGACAAGTATAAAACAAAGACAATCAATATTATTTTTTTTCTCTAAATAACTGATTGAAATTTAAAAACTTATAAAATCTCTGATGAATATTGCTGTGGATTCATTTACCTTTGTAGGTTTTAATTTTCGTGGATTGGGGAAAAATGGAGTTTTCAAGGATATTTGATATCATAATTTTGCAAAGGTTTGTATACAAGTCTATAGAAAAAAAAATATCTTCATTGAAAACTCCTGGTTTCAGTATATCCATGGAATCAACAAAAATTGGCACCCAAAAATAATATTGAAGCCATAGTAGAGAGATTAAGGTGGTACCTAACACTACAGGGAGATAACTCTGTAAAGTCAGCTAAACGTTTTAACTACGTTGTGTTGTAAAAGGAATATTAAGCTTCTCAATGATCAAAATTGGTGTTTGTCAAATTGCTATATAACCAGTGTAATTTTTCTGACAAAATGGTTGGTTCAAAAATTTTGAAACTTTTATATTTTTATTAAAGTCTCAAAGTAAATACTCCGACAAAATTTTATGAAAATTAAACGAGCCAAATTAATTTTAGTGAAAGTGTTGGGTACCACCTTAAGCATAATAAAGTTATTTATAAATAATTTAAAATCAATCCCAAGTTTTTTTAATAGTTTATGTTTTTCTTGGTTTAGCTTTCTTTTTAGCTGCTTGAGCCTGTTCACTGTACAATGATGAATCCCCTCCTTCTCCCCCTCCTCGGCTCTGTGAAGTGTGGACCAAATCAGCCTGGTTTACTGTTAACATTGTTTGTATCTGTTGAACTGATCTTAACATAAAAGGTAAAAGCTGAAAAAGAGATTCAGTGCACAATTTAGAATATACCTAATAAGAAATATGTCAAGTTTTAGAAATTTCATAACTTTCTGTTACAAATACATTGTGTTACAATGAAACATTATATTTTTGTAACAGAATATTAAAGTTTATGAAATTTATCCTCTTTTGGTAATATTATCAAGGTAACACAATATTTTTGTAATTAGATTTAAAAGAAATTTAAACCTACACAAAAAACAACATAATTGATGAGTCCGTTTAATCTAAGAAAAAATATTGATTTGCAAAATTCCATCTTTACTAAAATACATATCTTTCTTTTTTCTTTCGAATCATTTACAATTTTTAAAAAGCTTTGTGTGTGCCATATCATCAACCTGACATACTGAGTAGTAAAAATCTAGAAAAGGATCAAAGAAAATAATTTACAGAAGGAATAAAACCAACACGTAGCAACCCACTGGTCACAAAAATGAAAACAACAAGTGAAACTGCGAGCTACTGCTCACTGATGATACCCCCGCCGCAAGTGGATAATATTAATAGTGTAAAAATATGCAAGTGTTCGGTAAACAGGAAGTTGTCGAGTGATGAATCTGAAAACGCATCACACGGTATAGCTGACTTATATAAATCCTGAAACCAAATTTCAGAAATCATTGTATTGTAGTTCCTGAGAAAAATGTGACGAAAATTTTCAACTTGGCTATCATGTGTAAAATCATACAAGTGTTCGGTAAACAGGAAGTTGTCGAGTGATGAATCTGAAAACGCATCACACGGTATAGCTGACTTATATAAATCCTGAAACCAAATTTCAGAAATCCTTGTATTGTAGTTCCTGAGAAAAATGTGACGAAAATTTTCAACTTGGCTATCATGTGTAAAATCATACAAGTGTTCGGTAAACAGGAAGTTGTCAAGTGATGAATCTTAAAACGCATTACACGGTATAGCTGACTTATATAAATCCTGAAACCAAATTTCAGAAATCCTTGTATTGTAGTTCCTGAGAAAAATGTGACGAAAATTTTCAACTTGGCTATCATGTGTAAAATCAGACAAGTGTTCGGTAAACAGGAAGTTGTCAAGTGATGAATCTGAAAACGCATCACACGGTATGGCTGACATATATAAATGTTGATACCAAATTACAGAAAGGGTGGATGTGTAGTTCCTGAGAAAAATGTGACGAAAGTTTCATGGGACGGACTGACTGACGGACTGACGGACGGACAGACAGAGGTAAAACAGTATACCCCCCCTTTTTTAAAGCGGGGGTATAATTAAAGAAAATCAATAAAAAGTTAATAACATAAACTACTTGGATGAGGTGGCTTTTCAAGTATGTCCCTCATCATTGTTAGATGAGAGATAAACTGTTGACACAAAGAAATGTCTCACTTTTTACAATTTTAAAAATATGATGCAAGTGATTAAATTGGCAATATTTAAACACAAAGGCTATCATTGAAGTCCATGAAACATGACTGAGGAGGGGTGGTGGTGTTAAATTATCTCAATGGAAATGAGATGCTCCAATGCTTATACTAGTGCATAAGAAATATCATTGACCTACCACTAGTGGTTCATAAACTTACCCAATCATACACTAATATATGATTAACACCACCAACATTGATGGTGAAAACAACACACCTTAGTCTGGCTTATTTTACTTAGTCAACACCAGACAAAAAATGCCAACAGTTCAGTTTTATATTGAAAATGATATATTAACTTCATACTTACAGTTTGATAATTATAGATAGCATAGGCTAACAGTAAGGTCAAAGGTAGTATAAGGAATGATCCTTGATTTAATTCTTGTTCAAGTGATTTCCTCTGAAAAAAATAAATACAAAACACTTTATTTAATGTTAACTGATCAGTCCTTATTTCTATTCACAATACTGTTTAAATCAATATTAACAAAACACTAAAATGCATACATGAACAATTTTTCCCTTTGACCCAAAATAATTTTACAATACATTATACTCACAGGAACTTGTACTGCTAAACCACTTAGTTGCCAAAACAACACTATCTACCAGTGTGAATTCAATTAACAACAATGCAAAATTTTGTTTGCAGATTTTTTCTTGCCAAGAAAAATGTCAATCATGTCAATAGTATTTCCCTTTTTATACCTTATTTCCCCCCAAAAAAGGTTAAATGAGATAATTGGCAGAATAAACAATATAAATCAAACTGTTACCATGGTTTTCAGGCCTCAGTGGCCAATTGGGTTAAGATTTGTTTATGTAATTTTTACCCAAGATTCAACATTAAATATTTCAATAGATATCTTGAATTCTCTTCTAAGAGGAATGTCTAACTTTCATGTCATGCATGTTAAAGAACCCTTGCAACATCTCTGTAGGTGATTCGTAGGTGACCTTGATGCAAGGCAAAACTTTTGTCCCTATCAAACATGCCCTAATTTTCAGGCTGACAATATCCATCTTTTTCTGGTAGAATCTTCCTTTTGTATTAACTGTTAATTTATTCTCATCATAAATATGCATGAAGAAATTTGGCACTTGGCATTAAACAAACAAAAATCAAGCAATAATTGGAAGTAAGTCTGAATGGGGATTATGATTAAACTTGCTCAAACTTTTAACTTAATCATGTCTGTCATTTTACTCTTATAATTTGTGACAATTTTCAATTATACATATAGAACTTTTCACCACCATTATTAAGGTAGCAGGATATTATGAATTTCAGTTTTTCTGGTTTGATCTACGGTAAGTGGTAATTCTTGTTTACCTTTCAGTACTGAAGTCAATCAAGCTTTTACTTCAACAAAATGGATAAAGAGATAAAAAATGTGTATGGGGTTCCATGGAACCCAGTATCTCGCCTACTTTATAAATCTAATAAATGTTTAAGAACTTTAACTGTAGACTGTATGTAAGGGTGCTATAAACAGTTTCGTATAAAAAACTAGGGGTTATTCCCCAACTAAAAATAGACATGGAGGGAAGTCCCTTTTTATCAACATAATTGGTGAAAAAGTATCATGTTTTTTGTATTTGGTTGTAAAGATATGTTAATTAACTTCAATTAAAACAGGTTGAATGATTAAAATAATTTAAAAAATTAGATTAAATATTCATGTTTTGAGGGGAGACAACACTGTAAACAGTCTGTTTTTTTGGCAGTGAAAATTCAAAACTTATTTGCAGCCACTGTAGCTCTTTTCGGAGCAGGCGAACGTAGCCTGAAGCATGAATTTTTTGAAAGACCAGGTAAAAATCTATGAAATTCATACAACTTTGATTATGAAAAATGTGCAGGTATCATGTCTTCAGGGGTGTGCACATGACCTGATTTCAGGTTTTTTAAGCTTAAATTAGGCAATGTTTTTCCCAGTTTCTCTGGATAAAACTTTTTTATACTATTAAAAGTACACTTTTTTTTTATTCCATTATAAACTAGAGAACATTCTGATTCCAGTGATATCTAGTTTTATACAGGTATCTTTATTAATCAGTCCACCACTAAGGGTCACTTATACATGGTCCCTCAAAATATGACGTCATAGAAAAAAACTGTTGATTGCACCCTAATGTTAACTTGAAGAAAAAACTAAGTCGATTTATAAGTAAAATATGGAATCAAAGTGATGGAAATCACTCATGGAAAGATAAGAAGAGTAGTTTGAATTATTTCATATTAAGGTATGGTGGTGAAAAATGAACATTTATAAAGCACTATTGCTGAAAATTGCATTTACAGCAGGTCCTTAGAAGGAAACTTGCTTTTCCAGTATGAGGACAAAATTAGCTCAAATTAAATAATATGGGTCTCTTAATTTGCACAATTTTATTTAAACTGCAGTTTATATCTTATCGAAATTATGATGCCGGTTCTGAACATGTTTCAAAAAAACAAAAAAATGTAAAAATTCTTCTAGTAAATGTTACCAACTATCCTTGTAAGACATAAATCTGGACCAACAGCTTAAAACTTTAAAGTGTCAACAAAAAAATAAATAAAAATGTTGTTTTGGGGCATTTTGTAAGTTGAAACAGAGGTTATATGGCATTGAAGATTAGAAGTTTTAGAGTGCCTTTTGATCAATTTGTAAAGTATTTTTCAACACAAGGCATCAAAAATGTACTTTTATATGAATTTGGTTAAATATACTTACCATGAAATTACATTTATATTATATAGAATATGTTTGCTTTCACAACATGTTCTCATCGCAATTAACTAGGTGATTTAAAATAACATCCATGAGATGTACTCACCTACGTCATAGTTCACCTGTGTAACATACACTAGCTTTAGTTTTAATTTTTGCGTTCAAGAGAACGCATGTTTCTCGTCGGCAAGGATTTTTAACAGTTTACTGTTGAAAATCCTTATGTTTTATAAAAGACATTATTTGTTTTCGGAATATCGATATACGATTAATTTAATGTGAATACAGCGCTTCTGCCAAGTTTCTGATATGCACGTTTTCGTCATTTTTACAGCTTACGAGTCTGGAAATACGACGACATAGAAAATGACCTTTGTTTAGCCGCCATTTTCAAACATTAAATTGGGTCCGAGGAAAGGCAGAATTTAGCTGTCAAAATCGGACATGTTACGTGAGTGCTACGTTTTTAAAAAGATATATATTTAAACGGATGTTTATTTTTTTTTTTTTTCACGCTCAGCTGACCGGATTTTTCACTGCATTAGAGCAATGCTACGAAACGGGTCGAGTGTAAAGTTTGGATAAAGTTGATTGTTTACAATTTGCAGTCTGTACACGAGACTGTGTAAACACATCACTATATTAAAATCAGAATAGGTATTATGACCAGATCTGATTGTTTTTTCATGTGGAAAACGTCCGTATGGGAGCGTAATACCACTATTGTCACTAGAACCTCAATTGGTTCGATTGTTTACAATTTGCAGTCTGTTACGTGTACACCTGGTACACGAGACTGTGTAAACACATAACTATTAAATCAGAATAGGTATTTTGACCAGATCTGATTATTTTAATGTGGATAACGTCCGTTTGGGAGTGTATACCACTATTGTGACTAGAACCTCAATTGGTTCAATAAATTTCAATCAGAAAAGGGAATCTGCCCATTTCTGATTGTTTTATTTGGAAAACGTTCCATACAGGGAGCGTAGACCAACAGTGATACTGTTATAACAGTTGATAAATACATCACAATCAGAATAGGGTTTTTGCCCACAACTGATGATGTTTATTTGGTTAACCTTCCATTCAGGGAACATAAACCATATTTATTGAAAATAAAACGTGCTCAATGGATCACTATAGACTTAAAATAGAATAGGGATTTTGCCCAAGTCTATTTGATTAATGTTGACATGTTTCATACAGGAAACATAGGAACTAGAACAACATGCATGATTTAGAATCTGTAAGTTGCATTCATTCTAATAAAATACAGTTTTGATATCTTACATAAAATTAAATCATAACTATTTATTTATTCCACATTGATATTTATGGAGCATAGAATTGCACGTGGATGATTGTTGCAAATAAAATAAATTAGAATCAGACTAGTGAATTTAAGTCCAGGTCTATCTGACTTTTCTAGACATCCTTCCACCCAGGGAACATTATGTCTACTTTTATTATATTTTAAAACAACACAAGCATAGCTAATATTTGGTTGCACATTGTTTTTTGTGATGAACCAACAGTTTAGTCAATTAACATACATGTATTTGCTCATATTGATAATATATTGAACAAGTGTCTGGAAATAGTCAAGACAGATATTAAAGACACTGAAAATGATACATTGTTATCTAGTACAATACAAATGTGATTGTAGTTTAAGCATACCAATACATACTTCTTTTAAATATGTCCAGTTTAAATCAGGACAGTAATTCTTAGAAGCCTGAAATATTTTTCCAGAACAGCAAATTGATGTAAATATTTAATTATTTTTTTTTTTACTGATAAATAATTCTCCAATGCTCTAACAGACATGGAGACAGTAAGAATGGAGCACTGTTCTAAATACAGTTGATAGCTTGTGACAACTCTTTTTACTTATATTAAATTTCATGGTCAGTTTACTTATGACAAGAAAAACATGAATATTATAAGTATGAACTGCTATAACCAATTGTTTGTTTTTGTCGGCAGTAAGGAAACAAAGGCTTTTATATGTTTTTATGTAAACATTAGATTGTCTATTGAATAAAGAATTTAGGGGATGCCATGATGCATTTCACAAAGACTCATTCAAGGTAATGGCTTATATATTGATTACATAATTCAGAGTGTACATTGCCAATGCATTTATTAAATATAATATGTACTAATTCTGTTTTGTTTTGAGTACAAAAAAAAAAAAAAAAAAAAAAAAAAAAGAGGTGATAACGTAAGACTTAAGAGACTATCTTACCTTCACTATATGGGAATCACTGTCAAATTATTCATATATCTTCCAATCATGAAAGCAAAAGGAGTTTGGATGCTCTTTTAAAGATAGAAAATTATGCCTTAATTTACATCTTAAGTTTTCTAAGCAATGCCAACAGATGGGCAAGTTTCTGCTATAAGGATTCATTCATTGGGTCTGTTTAATATTCTTAATGTGAGATTGGTAGAACCCAACAGTTTATGCAATGGCTACACATTGTTTTTTCCTAGAGTTAAATATTGATTCAGAATTCTGAAGTATAGAGGACTCAATTATGCTGATTTATAGAAACAAGATTATCATTAATTTAGATCTTGTAAAAAAATTAGTAAAATATTGGTAAATAAATAAATAAGATTTAAAGCATTGTGGATGCAGGATTTATTTAAAATGCTAGACATGGTCTAGGAAATTGAAGTAGTTCTCAAGATTTGAAACTATCTATTATACAGCTCTTTATATAAACCTTTTATTTAGTCAGTCTTTACGAGATGCAGAAAAAAAGAAGAGGTTTTTTTTTGGAGTAACACATGATGTACCAATATAAACATATAATATATACATTTCAATTGGTTCTCAAATTTAAGCACCAGTGTAGAAGCAGTTAATCTTACAGCAAAATGTAGGAAAAGCAATTTATTTAAAAGACTGATTAATAAGTTAGCAAATAGCTTTCAATAGTCTAAGAATAGTACATGGAAGTAAAATATAGTATGATAATTCCATGATCATATCAAATCAAATGCGAGACATTTTCTTAATATTATACCTAAATATTAAAATGTCACTGTTTATTTTTATTTTTGCTCATTATAAGCATAAAGTTACAAAAATCTAGTCTGGTCAAAGTCAAGTTGTGTATTATCTATATGCAGGAAGGTTTTCCGAATGCATGTGATTTTACCTCGGAATTGATGGTAATTATTCACTTTTCAATTTCCATATTACCAGCCAGAATAATATAAATATATAGCATACAGTTAGTATCTTATGCAAGAATATGCTACACAAAATTGAAATGTGTTTATTTTAAACAATTACTTTGAATTTTGATTCAATATTGTTTTGAAAGATGTGATTATTTAAATCACATTAATTTTGTTTTTGCCAAATCTGGGGACAAATGCAAAATTCTTCTGAGTGACTAAGTTAACCAAATGACTGGGTTGAAGTCACAAAATACTACCAAAAGCTGTTTGGTTGATATATATTGAATCATATCAGAATGTATAGGATTCAGATGAGGTGAACCAAGACAGAAATAAAATGAGCATTTTTGATAGTGAAACCATTTCTGAAATAACTAAGAACACTTAAGGATACTGCAAGTTGGTACAAGTGTTTTCCATATTGCCAAACAAGTGTTTTTCTTTAAATACAACTATAGAACTATATTTGACAAGTTGCATTTTAGTATTTCTGATAGCGAAATAATTTCTGAAATTAATATAAACAATTGTCAAGAGCAACATACAAGAGTTGTTCATTATGTCAAATTTTTGTTTCTTTAAATTTGGAACTGTACATGGCAAGATATTCTAGAAAGTTAACCGTTGTGAATGTTAATTAGAAATATCAAAACATTTTATCTTAGACAGATTTTTCATAGCTGGAGAAAATCATCTGTTAGCATTCTTTTTGGACTTATAAGGACAACAATCATGGCTTTAATTCAGCTCAACATCCAAATGTTCTGTGGAAGCAGTATATCAATGGAAACATGTATACTGAAACTTTTCCACTGATTTGTCCATTTCTGTATTTTTACACTTGAGTAGTCCAATACAAAACAAAAATATTGTTCATGGTTGAAATGGTAGACATTGTATTCAAAGGTTCTACCACTCATAGAAATTTTATCAGATTTTTAAAATTTAGTCAGTTTAGAGAATTGTCATTATACAATAGTACAAGACTTTCTCTTGATGAAAATATTTTATTCTAAATCTATAAAATATTAAAAGTAGTATATCTAGCAGAGAAGCAAATTCTCAGGGACTATAACTTTAAAAAAGTTTAAAAATAATCCAGATTTAGCATAATCATGAAACAACTTTGGTTTGAGTCTTTAATAAACTTTGATTGTATTAAGGACACCTATTTACAAAGTATATTTTAATTGATTATAATTCTTTAATTAAGTAGAAAAGAATTTATTTTGAAAGATGTGATATTGATCAGGTTATCAAAAGACGACAGCAATCATATATTATCTGTTATTATATTAATATAGAGAAAACAATGGAAAGTTAAAGAAAGGTAATAATGTTTCCAAATAAACTTAAGTTTCAAAGTGGAAAGTAATGAAATTAAGGTTGGATTAGTTCTTGTCGATTTGTACAAGCAACAAGAACAACCTATTCAGAAATAAATGCTTATTTACTGTTGCATAAATATTACAACACATTTAGCTCATAATGAAGGAGCTTTAATATAATTATTTCTATACTGACCTGCAGATTATTTATTCATCAGATATAGAAAGATGGGGTATATATATACATGTGAGTGCCATTGAGACAACTCTACATCAAGTCTATTAATTTTGCATACTTGTATTTATACAATCTGCAAAGTTTGCCATAGATACATATAGTTATGCAGCATTATAAGCTTCATTGTATAATAAATTCAGTAATTTCGGTTTTTACTAATATCCGTATTTACAAAATTTAATGGAGTTACTTTTTAAAAAATTTCACATAATTTTTTATATGTTGAAATTGTATGTGTGTGAGAGAATTTATCCTCCACCAAATGAAATACTGCTTGTTAATCAGTAAATATTCTATATAATATAAATGTAATTTCATGGTAAGTATATTTAACCAAATTCATATAAAATGGTAATTTTTGAAATCTCAAGAAGAGATTTTATATGAATTTATAGGGTTAAATATACTTACCACAATCCACCACCACCCCTGGAATAAATTCAGTTTTTTGTTCACTTAATTGAAATTATTCAATTAAACGACAAATTAAAACTAAAGCTAGTGTATGTTACACAGGTGAACTATGACGTAGGTGAGTACATCTCATGGATGTAATTTTAAATCACCTAGTTAATTGCGATGAGAAACATGTTGTGAAAGCAAACATATTCTATATAATATAAATGTAATTTCATGGTAAGTATATTTAACCCTATAAATTCATATAAAATCTCTTCTTGAGATTTCAAAAATTACCATTTTTCAATGTAAACCAATTAAAAACTTATCTTATTGAAATGTGGATTCTTTCTTGATTGGAAAAATATATATTCACTTCTAATAAAAATTCAAATGACTAAAATATTGATGAGAAATAAACTAATAAACAATGGTTTGTTATTTAAAAGTTTTCACAATTTTAAACTGTTTCAAGCCAATTCCTGATGAAAAAAAGTGTACTAATTTAATTGTTGATTAATTACAGATAATTATTGGAAAATTATCAAGTAAATTATAGGCTTTACTTGAATACCTTTTATTTCTTCATATTGATATTCATATTTCATTTATCTTTCAGATATAATTTACAGAATCACTTTATGTAATGTAGATCAAAAGAAATTGGCAATAAATAAATCTATCATCCTTATAAATATCAAACATCTAATATACACATTTGTGTATTCAATTATGAGGTCAAATACTTGTGTATCAAGAATTATATGTATATTGAGTTGTCTGTATAATTATGTAAGACTGAGGTTGATAGGTAATGTGGTCAATTTGATTGGCAGTTTAGGAGGTGGGGCATTGTAATTAAAGGTTCACCTTGTCTCTGATTGTTTAGTGATAATGACAGTTGTCAATCATACTAGTTGAATTAATACCCAGTTACCTAATCAAAATGTTTTTTTAAAAAGCCTGCACATCAACACACCTTAATGACATAAATTCTTGAATGAACTGCTCCAATAATATAACCAGTTTTTTTTCAGTTTATATGTGTATTATGTGCACATACATGAGAACCATAGGGGACTATATTTCAGTGTGAATACAATTAGTAACAGTAGCTAACCTGTCCTGTTGTTAGGGAGGCCGGTGCCTAAGTAAAGATTTAGAACAAGTTCTAATCTTTCCAAAAACAGGTTATTTTTTTTACAAAATTACTTCTGAATACTATCTTATGATCTTATACAAGCTTCTGTCCAAGTTTGGTTGATATCCAGGATAATTTAAGAAAGTTATCAAAATTTCATAAACCTTAACCACAGAGTGAATGTAATGTTAACTGGCAGAAAGGTTTACTTGTAAAGTATATGACTAAGTTAATTTTCTTACATACCTGTGGCGTAAAATCTACTGTAAAATGTTTATAAGATTGATTGGCTAAAAACTCGGTTTCTGGTAATGTATAATCATATGATGATCTAGATAATGAACTCTCTATTCTTATTAGATATTTCTGAAATGGAAAAAAAAAATCATATTAGAGTCATTATAAGAAATTGATACATTGATTTATTATTGTGAGGAAGGTTTTCATGTCATTAATGGGTACAGCCAAACCCCAACATGATGCAAGTGAAACACAGACAATGCCAACTAAACTTCCACAAACTGTAATTTTATTGAGAGAAAACATTTTTATTCCAAGGGATTAAAATAACTACTATGGTGAGTGGAACACATAAACTTGTATAAATGATAAAACAATTTATTTTAATATGAAGTGACCTTGAACTTTGATCCAGTAACCCAAAAATCAATAGGTTTCTTCCCCTTCCCTAAATCTCTTATATGTACATTTTTAATTCAAGTCAAGCAAGGAGAACAGGTTACCTTCCCCAAACCTAGCCAGACTTATGTAAAATAGAATGTTACTATTAGTGGTACTGCAACTGCTTTACTTTTTGGAACACCAGAGTTCACAATTTATTTTAAGTGGGATTCATTTTGATAAATCACTAGTTTCTTTTTATGTGATTATAGACAGTTTATCTGTAAGCCTTGTTTTTTCTTTTAAACCATAGTGCTGTCTGCCTTTCTTTGACTTTATACATTTTTCAGCACCTTGGTAACCTCTTACTTTTTTCATGTCCATGATTTGTGTATCATTTACTTACCTCATTATTTATAGGTAATGATGGCAGAAAGAAGAATGATGTCACACCCATGTTTACTGTGTGTATTGGCGAATCTACATTGTCATCTCTGTATAAATGTATCTACAAAAAAATTAGGTATACTTGATTTTATAAAACTAAGAAGATTTGGAAATGGTAATTTGACTATAAGAAAGGCTGATCTACATGCAGTCTGTAGCAGTTGAGTTTGTCTCACTTAAATAAAAACAAGTCGATTATAGATTATCCAGTTGTACATTATGTAGTTTTTTCTCTACCAATAGTTAAAATAGCTTAGGTTAAGCTGATTTTGTTTTGCACTACTTCCATGTATTTTACTTTTATCTTATTGTAACTAGTTGTCTCATTGGCATTCCTTCTACATCTTATATAATATTTAACATGTCATCACAACAGTAAGATATTATAAACGTACATGAAAGTATTTTGCCCATATAGGGTTGCTTTCATCTAATGAGAAGGTGGTTTTTTGTTTGTTACAAAAGAGATATAAACATACATATGCATACTAATTTGCCATAGTGCAGACCAACATTAAAGTAATTAATTCATTTATTATTGATTTGATATGGATATCCATTAGTGGCTACCAGTACTATATGGCTACTTGTGAGTTTATCTGTTATGAGGATTTTTACCTTTAGAGTGGACAGGTAATCATCATGGCAGACAACATTCCCACTGATGTCCATCTGATTCATCTTACGGAAAGCAATGATGTTAACTCCAGTGAAATCAGAATTCTCTATCTGTAAAGATAAAATCACATACTATAGTCATTACATCTTTTTAAAGGAAGTAAATTTCAGTTATATTTATGTAATAATCACATTATCTGGAAACTATACATGTAAAAAGTGATGTCTGAAATACTAAAAAAAATATTTTAAAAAGCATCTTATGTAGTATCTTAAGCAAGTTCTACAGTCTGGGAATTCATGGCAAGCCATAACTCTACAATGTTATGGTAACCCATAACCTTTCAATGTTTTGAGATACCAATACCTAATCCTCTTTCATTTTATTACGGTGACGTCTTCATTGTCGCTTTCGATATATTCCGGATCTCAAACCGTTACCTCACCGAAGTCGGTATTTTGTTTACATTGACATCCAGGTCACTGTGTAAAAATGGACGAACAACAACCTTCGACATCGCATTCAAGGGGTACGTAAATACGCCGACTGCGGCAATATTATGTTACACATGAATGAACTTGCATGTAGTGTTATACAAATGATTAATTTACATTTTGCAATACTCAAATACGCAATTACGCTTTTCCAAACTCGTTCAAAAAACAAAATATATACGAAAGTTATGGTTAACCCTAACTTTTTTCACCTGAATGGTTACGGTTTACCAAAACAAAAGAAAGGTTACGGATATCCGTAACTTTAATAGGGAGCAGTTGTTTATTTCATTGAACAAGCTGAACGAATAATTGACAAAATGATTGATACCCATAACAGATAAAGGCAGTTCTTGCAATGAAAAAAAAGGGGGGTTGCCAACATGTAAATAAAAATGAAATACAGCTCATGTTATATATCCATGGTATCTTGAAGAAGAGTAAAATTTCAAAGATATACTGGAGAACAGAAAAAGTTCAGACTAATAGTATTTTATTAGTTTTTAATTTTATTACTGTTAATTTTAGAATAAAATAGCCCTAGATAGACATCTTCATATATATAGCCTGGCATATTGCTCTCTTAACACGGTCAGCCATTTATCGTCCCCTTCTGACAGACTATCATCGTTATAATTTGTTTCAAAACTTTAAAGAGGAGGGGATGTACATGCTTTAGGCAACGTGAATTGTTCTCTATTAAAGGAATGTGCAAGAAGTTTATATATGAATATAAGATTATTTTTCTTTCTTTCAGAAGCATGGCACAGCAAGAAAAAGATATAAAGACACTACAAGACATTCCAAGTGATTTTGAATAAGACAATTGATTGACTTTTTCAATGTATTCTTAAATAAATCAAATAATTGATGTAAAATGGTGTTTTGTTCTCATTTAAGCCAATTATCAATGATTATTGACTTAAAATTTACCCCTTTTAGAAGTGTAACATTTTAGTTTAGAAAGAGAAGATGTATTGAAAAATCTGAATTTGGGACACAAGTTTTAGTCAATGTAATTTCAACTTATAATGTGTATAATGTTTGCATAATGTCCAATGGCAAATATGGCATGCATGTTCAGGTTCACATATGCATGTGTATAAGATAGGTAATAAAAGTTGAGAGTTAAAAACTAAACATTATACCATTGTGGTAGGAATGTGGGCTTTCTTGCGCTGTCTGTTGTCTGTCCACCTATATTTGTCGATTTTGTCCAACAAATATTTTCATTACTGTTTTTCCCAAAACTGCTGATCAAGATGAGTTTATATTTGATAAGCTGCTTGATAGTGATAAACTGTGATGTGTGAACATTTTTGTATCTGGCACCTGTTTCCTGTTTGCTTATACATTGCATTTCAAAATGTTGAATATTCTCAAATTTTTCATTACTTTTATTAGTAATGCTGCTGAACATAATGACTTAATATTTGGTAAGTGGCTTGACCATGATGAGTTGTGTCTGCTATTTTGGATTAGTAAAAATTGATATTTCTTGTTTTTAGATTCTTTGAATTGTGAATTTTCATATGCTTAGCAAAACAACTGATTTATTCTTGTTTGTATATAGAATGAATCACTGTGTATAAATTAAACTAATGATTTGTTACTAAAAAAAGCAGGAAACTCAATCAAAAGTACAGAAATTTTTATAATGATATGATCTAGATATCAATCAAAAACATCTAAAAACATTTTGAAAACATTTTTATGGCACAGTCTCACTTGAAAGAAAACAAGTCGATTTTTTTGTGATATTTTCATGACATTAGACACAACATTTTAATAACATTTTAAAGATGTTTTGTGTTTGCTGGGTTTATACTCCAATCAAATTTTATAGGTCTAAAATTGAGAAGGGAAATGGGGAATGTGTCAAAGAGACAACAACCCGACCAAATAAAAAACAACAGCAGAGGGTCACCAACAGGTCTTCAATGTAGCGAGAAATTCCCGCACCCGGAAGCGTCCTTCAGCTGCTCCCTAAACAAATATATACTAGTCCAGTGATAATGAACGCCATACTAACTTCCAAATTGTACACAAGAAACTAAAATTAAAATAATACAAGACTAACAAAGGCTAGAGGCTCCTGACTTGGGACAGGCGCAAAAATGCGGCGGGGTTAAACATGTTTGTGATATCTCAACCCTCCCCCTATACCTCTAACCAATGTAGAAAATTAAACGCATAACAATACGCACATTAAAATGCAGTTCAAGAGAAGTCTGAGTCTGATGTTAGAAGATGTAACCAAAGAAAATAAACAAAATGGCAATAATACACAAATAACAACAGACTACTAGCAGTTAACTGACATGCCAGCTCCAG
>JAHUZM010000402.1:0-40234 GCA_019925275.1 Mytilus edulis
GTTAACTGACTTGGCAGCTCCAGACCTCAATTAAACTGATTGAAAGATTATGTCTTCATCATATGAATATCAGGCACAATCCCTCCCGTTAGGGTTTAGTACCATACTATCATAAAATGTATGAGAAGAGCATAACCCGTGTCATGCCAGCAACTGGTTTTTCAATAAATGTGTTTAGTTCCGATGCAAAGACTCTATAAGTGAATCAATACTAGAGCCAACATATGCTATCTTTAATGGTTGCTGCTCACAAGGAAGCTATTAAACCAAGAGTTCCAAATGGTGAAGTTGAAATCATCCCTTCGTAAATTTTACGGACGCCATCACGAGTTGGTTGACCGTTATGGAATAACCGTTTCACAAATGATATCGGATATGTTCCTTACGTCGTAACTACAATCCCCTACCCTTTCATGAATATGACCTACCGAATTAGACTATTTACCGGATTTGTAATCACATAAGCAACACGACGGGTGCCACATGTGGAGCAGGATCTGCTTACCCTTCCGGAGCACCTGAGATCACCCCTAGTTTTTGGTGGGGTTCGTGTTGTTTATTCTTTAGTTTTCTATGTTGTGTCATGTGTACTATTGTTTTTCTGTTTGTCTTTTTCATTTTTAGCCATGGCGTTGTCAGTTTGTTTTAGATTTATGAGTTTGACTGTCCCTTTGGTATATTTCGTCCCTCTTTAATGACCTGACAACAGTATCGTAACTATATCCCTTCTTAATACATGTAATAATTCTATTTAAAGGTTTGTTAGCTTCTGAGGTAAATACTGACATTTTTGTGCTTTATAAAGAATATTACCATAAAAGATTGGATGTGAAATACCTGAACGTATAAGAAGTCTGCATGTTGAGCTGTATTTACGAATGATGTCATTGTACATGGATAAGCAAGGGAATAATAGTCCCTTCCTGTTTATTTTTTTAAAGTAAGGAGCCTTCAATAATGATTAAAATTCCATACCGATAGTCTGTATAATATTTTTTTTTGTTTAAGTAGATAATATCGATGACTTGATAAAATTACACACCTGATGATAGAAGAAAAAAGAAACCAAATATCAACCACAAACAGTTGATTTACAGGTCAATAGTTAGGAAGAGTCAATGAAATAATTTAACAGTGTTTGACATGTTTGTGTATACTCAACACTAACGTCATCTGTTTTACGGTCACCTTGGATAAACAACCGAAATCATCTTCAAGGTAGATTGTGGAGTCGCGGTCCAGTCATTTTATCATAACCACATTGCATATAAAGGAGCGGAGGTGGAAGGTTTACACATTTTATTTTAATTTGCTTTTTGTTTTGATTCAGTGAGAATCATTTCAAACACGAGAATGACAAGCAGTACACAAAAAATACTTAATTGTCCACTTTTTGGCAAATCAATAAACAACACAAACTTACGTAATATTTCAATTAAGAATAATCATCAATATTGTTATAAGAGGTCAACGTATTAAACCCTCTCGACATAATGTTTTATCAGCGGGCTGTAATTGGGAATAGGTTTCAAAAAGCAACACAATAAAAAGTCAATGAAAGCAATATACATTTTTTTAATTTTTTGCAAATAAAATGTTTACTGTTTTTGCAAACACAGTAAAGATATGTTGTTGTCATCTTGAATTTCTTGCATAACGTTTTATTGTCATGTTTTTGTTGGAGACAACAAACTATGATGGATAGAAAACAATAAATGTGCCTAATTTGATATATAAACGAGTGAGTCTATAGTTTTAATTAAGCTGCAACAGTTTATATAACATGTATTATTAATCATTGTCTTTGCCACTGCAACTTAGACTAGCCATGAACGATTTAGATACAAGAAGCCTAGCACTGCTGGTCTGTTCGTTTACAGTTTCGATATGTACAGTAATAGTTTAAGCAATGTGTGTGTATAGGAGATATCATATCTGGAGGTCAAAAGGTATGTTTTTTATTGCATCTTTCATAACATTTATTATGTTGTTTTTGCATTAAAGCTGCAACTAGAAAAATACACATTTTTAGGTGCATACGTATTAAAAGACACACAATAAACAAATGTGTACATGACTTCCTATTCTTAATTGCGTTTGTCAATGTACAACCATGTATTGATGTACCTGTTTTAGCATATGATATTGACAACTGAGGTTTGCTTTTTGTACCATAGATATATAGTTCAAGATTACAAAACAATTATATAAAGTAAATAAATAAATAAAGCTGAAACTTTCATCATTTTTAAAATAAGATTCGTCATGATGAACATCAAAATAAAACCATAAAACTGTATAACAACAAATAGATAACAAGTTTACTCCAATAATCAGACAATACACGACAAAGATAAAAAAAAAAAGGGAGATGCGATATGGTTGCCAATGAGACAAAATTCCACAAGAGACCAAATGACACATAAATTACAAACTATTGGTCACCGTACGGCCAAGTCCATACCGCATAGTCAGCTACAAAAGGCCCCAAATGACAATGTAAAACAATTCAAACGAGAAAACTAACGGCCTTATTTAAAAGTAATTCATAAAAACAGGCGCTGATCGATAATTTGAAAAAGGGGGCACCAATGCAAAGTGTGGAGTTGAACTTTCAAAAAGCAAATGCACCTTATACATAGCTTCATAAGGCGAAAAGGAAACAACCCCCTTTATCTGCTTTATAGAGTGTCTAGCCAAAGTCACCAAGGTACCGAAAAGAAACCACCACAAACAAAATCTTTAAAACCAGAAAAAAAACTGTTTCATAGCTCTAGCAACCATACAACGAAAGCAAAACACGTATATTTAAAGTGTCAAATTGTTAACCAGTAGTATGTGTTTGTAAATTGATTTGTATGCATAGCTAAGTTATGGCAATTATGAAGCAATTTAAAATGTTGCATAACCGTGGTATACATGTATTGGTGTGAATATATGGCAAGAATGTTTCCCCGATTTTCGTAACTTAACTACATGTATTATTGATCCCTAAAAGACGACAAAACATTTATAGAAAATAGTTTTAGATAATAAGCCGCAACGAAAGGGAATTACTACTAAATTTCACCAGTAACGGCATTGATTATAAACTATTGTCTATAAAATATTGTCGATGACCAGGAATCAAATGTATGATCAAACAGAAATTGATACTGCAGATACGTTTAACAAACTGATCTTCGACGAAAAAAAAGTATAAAAAGTAAAACCATGTGATGATTGTATTATTTGATTACTCAAGTACTCATTTATTATAGATGTAGGAGGAAAGAATTTACCAAATGAAGCAATATACCGGAACAGAATGACGGATGAAAGCTCCGAATCCAGTCTACACTCAAAAGCTATATCGCAACAACTCCCAGGAAGAACAACATGTGTAAGTGAAAGAAAAAAAATATAATACGAACCTTTATATTTGTTTTTGTTCATTAAAAGCTGGACAATACTAACTAGCACATGTCTATGATAACTATGGATAATTAGAGGAAATAATACATTTGTTAACTTTATGCTGTAAATGTTTGTTATCTCAATGGTTTATAATTGTCTGTGCATATGTAATGTCCTTATCTGTATTAAATGGACCAATTGACACATTTACAATAATTGAACGCAAGGCATACACAACTTATTTGGTTAAGCGAGTTTTTTTACATAATTTGTAGTAGTTGACTATTTTAAATATTTGTGAATTGATTATCACTAAAAACTGTACATGTAAATATGGAAGTACCCATTCCTAAATTGTCATATCGAAAGGAGGCCAAATGATCAGAATATCTTTTTGATACACAAATCTCACACCGCAATCAACATGCTTCATGGCTTTATAAACTATGAGGACACATTGATTCTTCTTCGGATTAACTTCGGGTATAACTTAATAAGTTTTTCATAATATGGAATAATAATCTGATAATATGGTGTATTCAAGAGAACGTCAATCTAAAGTAGAAAGTGTACACCGAAACTGGATATCACATAACAGAGAAGGTAATATTTATTATACTTTTTAAACTATAGATAAAGTGTATTTAGAGACTCGAATCAGTAGTATGTGTTTTATAAATTGATTTGTATGCGTAGCTACGTTATGGCAAATTTGAATTAAGCAAGTATATGTGGTGTATAACAGTGGTATAAATGTATTGTAATAAGTACATGTATATGGCCAGATTGTTTCAACGATTTTTTTTTCTCTTAATTTCACTATTCAATTATTGATTTCCAAAAGACGCCAAACCAGTCATAGAAATGGGTTTCAAATAATAAGCCGCAAAAAAAGGTATAACTAGCTAGTTATTTAAAAAAATATTTAACCAGTAGTGGCATTGATTATAAACTATTGTCGAAAAATATGTTCGATGGAAAGGAATCATATGCATTGGTCAAACAGAATTTGATACTACAGATCCGTTTCTCAAACTGGTCACTGACGAAAACAAAAATAGAAAAAGGCATCTGATGATTCTATAATTTAATTACTCAAGTACTCAGTAATTACAGAAAGCTCAGAATCCAGTCAGCACTCAGAAGCTGTATCGCAACAACCCCCAGGAAGAAGAAAACGGTATAATACGAACCTTCATAACTTGTTTGGCTCATTTAAAGCTGGACAATACTAACTGGCATGTTTCTATGATAACTATGGATAATTAGAGGAAATAAAACATTTGTTAACTTTATGCTGTAAATGTTTGTTATCTCAATGGTTTATAACTGTCTATGCATATTTAATGTCCTTATCTGTATTAAATGTGCCAATTCATTTACAATAATTAAACACAAGGCATACATGACTTATTTGGTTATGCGAGTTATTTTACATAATTTGTAGTAATTGACCATTTTAAATATTGGTGTATTGATAATCACTAAAAATGCTACATGTAAATATGGAAGTACCCATTCATAAATTGTCATATCAAAAGAAGGCCAAATGTTCAGAATATATTTTTGTTACACAAATGTAATCAACATGCTTCAGGGGTTTAAACTGTAGATAAGCAAGAGTTGTGCTTTTCATCGTTCACAAGACAAAGAGAAAAAAATAAGAAAATCATCAAAATAGTTAGAAAGAACCAATCAACTTCCACCCTCTTTCTACCTAGGATACTCACAGGTCTCTACATGATTTTAATAGATACAAACGAGTTAGTGCTACATGTATTTGATAATTAAATGATGGGGAATAACTTTATTACAAATTCGGTTCTATGTTTAACTTTACATGCATTCGGAAACTATTTTAATGTATGACTTTAAAAATAATATTTTTTTAAATGACATTATACAAGTTATTTAACACATTTAACAAAGCTATAAATTGGAACACAATTCAAGAAATATATACGCTGACGCAAAACATACACATGAAACTTAGCAATATCCTAAGGGTGATCGAAACTAATAACGATTGAAATACGTGTTTGTTACAGTGGAACACTTATTTTGTACGCTCTTGAAAATTGGAATGAACACTCTAAATAAATAATCATTCAATAGGAATAAGCAACTGGAACAAAACTTCAAATAAATGCCATCAGACATTGCAACAATATTAACATAAGAAAATGAGGTATGATCGCCAATGAGACACTATCATCTTACCTTTAAATCTATAAAAAGAGTATGTAAGCACAGGATATCGTAGGGTCTTTAACAATAAGACAAATTATAAGTTTCTTCTTAATAATCGAAGTCAGTCATTGTCTAACTTTTTTTTGGAATTCTATGAACAGTAATTATTACAAAATAGATATAAGAATATGCACAAAAAAAGCATAACACGGATTTTAAGATATTTTACAATTGAACAGAACTAAGCACAGTCTTTTCAACTAAGCAATATTGAAATATTTAGTTGGGAGGTAAAACTTAAATCTGTTTTTGTTATAAACTGAACTGCAACAAGGAATAAAGTGTTGAAACTATGTTATATTGGGTTCCTTAGATATTCATATAATTGAAGATGCAGATCGAACCGATTCTTTAAGAGACAATAAATCCAAAGAAAGACATAGAAGAAATCTAGAGCTTTTAACGCTAGAAGTTAATAGTTATTATCAGTTTCACGATTTTTTTTTCAAATTTGATTTACTATCACTGATACAATTCTAACATACCCATAATAAGACAATGATGTAGATACTATTATTTTATTCGCATTGACAATAGTTTTTCTAGGATTGCCGGATTTTTGCACTGTAAATGATTTTGAAAAAAGACCTCTTTATAATCCCCGTTTAAAATACAGGTTTGTATTTGTAACTGATCTGCAGCAGACTAACATCTGATTATTTTTCAGCAAAAACCCACAATAAAAAAACAAATGCAATAGTGAGTTTTTGTTGCAAAAGGTTTACTACAAGTGCGTTTGATTTAAAAATAAAAACATACGTCTGCCATCATCCATGAGTGTTTACACACATTACTAAAACTTTGTCAGCAGATACTAATGGTAAAACAAAGGACTATAATTTGTTGATGCAGAAGTTAAATATTTGAACAGCCTTATATAAACACAAGTTGTCCTCACCGAACGGATACCAAATGGCAAAAGAACCCCTTAGCAACCATCTTTTGTATAAGATCACCACGTGCGAAGCTACATTTCCTAGTTCGGTAACTATGTTCATGATTTGTTATTCAAGGGAATATAACTTTTTGTGCTGGTATAGAAATCAATACTCCTTGCAGTCGTATATCGCCAGCTATTCTTCGTCCATGATTTTATACAGCAATGGACGTAATATATTGAAAAAATTACTGAGGATAGTCTATAATACGAAGACGGAAGACAGACAGCATTTTTCCTAGCGTGCTAGGGCAATACAGATCAAGATGTTTAAAATTTGTATCAAAAGCGTTTAAAAGCCAAGGATATTTAAGAACCGAAACGATTAAAAGACTATATGACCAACAAGGACCGTTAAATATCAAAATCTAACAGGTCAACTTTGCCTATATCATTTCAAACTTTATAAAAGGACAATTTATGGGTATTGACTTCTGAGCTGAATATAACCTCAATAATACAATACTACAGAATACAATAGCTGATACTAGGAATGAGTAAACTTAGCCACCAGAAATGATACAACATTTCAATTTTTGCTTTCCCTTGACAAAAATATAAAAGTAATGCAGAAGACTAATCGTTTATAATATGTGCTGTTTAAATTATATCTATGCTACTAAAAAAATGTACTATGTGTCAACTAACTTCAAAAATAAAAAAAAACAATAAGGTCTTTCCTCGCCTAAATGAAAGACCTTAATGAATATGTCAAACATGATATGAACAGTTCTAAGAAGTGATAAAAGATCAGCCAAAGCAAGTACTATGAATTAGAAATTAAAACGATGTCCTTGCAATTTTTTTTTTACAAAGTTAACCTTCAATTAAAAACTGGTTTCGCATTAATATAACAAGTTAGATTAGCAAGAAATATCAACAAATATTTTTTTAGAAATTGAAACAATATTTATATGAAAAATATGAGTAAATGTTTAATTGATTATATATGGAAACCAAAACATATACAAAGATTGCTAGAAATACATCTTTTGCAATAGAAATCTGGAAAAAAACATAGAAGTTTGAACAAAATCACAAATAGGACAAACCGAACGTCATGTTGACTGGAGACAAGTGCATTTTTAAATGACATAGTGACGTTTTAGACTGAGAGGGTCAATTTAAGACTAATGTGCCATATTTTGTAAATGTATTTATACCACATATGAGTAAACGCAGACCCAACACGATTTACAGGTAAGAGTACTTAAAGTTTTTAAAATTAATAAATAGTGGGTGTGTGTTGTTAGCACACACATCAGTAGTTACATTTTTGTGATAGTTCTTGTGGAGAAAATTTATTGCAAATATAAGAACCTTACATTATACATTATACAATGGCAAACAATCGATATGTTCATTTCACAGTTTAACACTAACTTAATTCAATGTCAAGAACACACACTGTGTAATTGAAATCAGTTTAATATATGTTTTGTTGAATAACGATAGAAGCACAGTGAAGGAAACTTGACAAACTAAATATTCTGATATGACGTAATTCAAACATTTTGTTGATACACCCGTTGTAAAATATCAATTGATTGATAAGTCAGATACTAGCTGCAACATCATGAATTGTCAGGGCTATTCTAATCTTATTATCACATCGTTTGACTTTTATGAATGAGTTATCTGAGATGATACATTGTAAATGAAGTCATAAAACTAGTCATTCACATATAAGCATTCTACTAAACAGTCATACAAAAATACAGAAAACACAAATTTGAAACTAAATGTCTTCAAAACATAAACAAACGATAATAAAAATTGTTGAAATCCCATTTTCTGAAATAAAAGTAAAATAAACAATTAATTTCACTTAACCTGTCTTTATATGTTATTGAGATATGTTTAAACATGTAACAATTTCTCGATTGTTATTGACGTCAATATTATTTGTGTTTACAATAACTGTAACAGCAAAAACAATTCCTACACAATACATAGCTGAGGGGGACACGTCGCCTCGGTTGACGATATTTATAGGTGTAATAATCTGCTCTATCGATCTAAAATTTATGTATTGTTTCATGATGACAATTCATTTCAAAACGTTGTCATTGTTTTAAGAACTAGTCATGTAAATATATAGAGTCTCTGTACTTTTTATGAACACGAGGAAACGTTGGCACACTTTATAGTTCAGAAACAAATGTGTAGTCATTGTGTACCAATATTGCTGTCAGTGATATTGTTTATAAAAACATGTTATTTGTTACAACGTTTATGTGTGGCGCTAGAATACTTGACAGAGTACACATTATTACGTTGTTCATAAAGACACCTAATATATAATAACGTTTTTGTTAATGTTGGGTGATTTTGGCGCTATGATACTTCACAGAGTACACATTATTACGTTGTTCATAAAGACACGTTATATATATAATAACGTGTTTGTTAATGTCGTACACATTATTACGTTGTTCATAAAAAAATTATGTAATACTAGTAACGTATATCAATTATGGTGCTATAGCACTATGAAGAGTACACAATATAGTTTACATTTAAAGACACGTTATATGTTATAACGTTTATGTTTATTATGTGATTATGGCGCTTTAATACTGGGCAGAGTACAAGATGGTTGTGGCGCTAAATTTCCTGACAGAGTACACAATATAACGTTGTTCATAAAGACATGTTACATGCACAAAGATGCAATAACGTTTGTTTTTATATCATGTGACTATGACGCTTTAATACTTGGCAAAGCACAAAATCAATACAACGTTGTTCACGTAATATGGAATAATGTTTATGTGTATTCAAAGTGATAAGTTGACAGAAGTCACAATATAACGTTGTTCGTAATGACATGTTATATGTAATAACATTTATGCTCATTACAGAAAGTTATCTTGATTTAGGCGCAAGACCACTTGCTGATGATTTCAATGATGTTGCTGATGACAAGCCAGTAGCGTGGACACCACCTCCACCGCCTCCACCACCGGATCCACCAAATCCTCACTCATGATATTTTGCATAACTGATTAGAAACTTATTAGCAAACAAATCTTCAATTACAGTATCTTTTTTTGCCAATCGAAAAATGTTGATAAATTATGTACGTAATATCAAGGGTAATCTGTTTTTTTTTTTTTAAATATTTTAATCAACTGACATGACGTTAGATTACCAAAGTACCTTTCAAAAAAGAAAGACACAGCGTATTTTCATCTGTTTGAACATTTTGAAATAATATCTTTACCTCAGATTTGATGTAAAATGTATAACATTATGTCTTTTTAAACAAATAGTGTATACGATTATATTTCTTCTTAACCTCGTTTTCAGGAATTGATTACATTTTCTAAAAAGTGCTACGTTTACAAAAGGTAACATTAATGTTATTGCCGGTGTTACGGACCAAGAATACATTATTCTGCATTGGCATTAATTTTTTTTTTCATATTGTTATATATGCCAGTGTCAAGTCTGGAATATGGCAGTTGTTATCCATTCGTTTGATGTGTTTGAGCTTTTGATTTTGCCATTTGATTACGGACTTTTCCTTTTGAATTTTCCTCGGAGTTTAGAATTTTTGTGATTTTCTTTTCATTTGCGATAAATTGTGTAACAGCATTAAAACGACTATTGTTATTGTTTGAAAAATATTTCTGAAGATAATAAGAGGCTTTTACATTACCTTTTGTAGAGAAAACATAAAACTTCTACAATTTGAGCTCTTTTTAAAATTTGCATTAAACATAAACCCATAGTGAGAAACCATTACAAAAATCACGAAATTCATAAGATGACGACATATCGGTGTTTATAAAGCCTAAAAATAACCGTGCAATAACTCTTTTGTATCCGCCGTTTTCAATTGACATTTGAAAATATAATTTTGATTATTCATGGACGAATTAGATTAATCAAAATGTACATATTATTGATAAATATATCAATATTGTTTTATCAAAACCAGTACGCTCGGTAGGGTTTTCCGAGGTAAAACCCCAAATTTTATCAATGAGATAAAATATTTGATATTATAAAATAAAATAAGCGTCAGTATTTATCACAATAAAGGGGAAGTAGTGTATCTACAAGTAAACTTCAGGTAAGAGTTGTTTCAAATTTATTATGACAAATCTAGATTAGTTTTCTTCAATCGGACTACATGCTATAAATATTCTCTATTTCTTTCGCGAAGTATACCTATGGACTGAACGATAAAACATGTCTAAGACTGATTTAAAATATACTTTTCGAATTAGCTATTCGAAAATTATTTACGGTTTTTGTTCTCGTTTTAACATAGAGTACATGTACAAGTATATCGTTACATGTGTAACACGATTACCGCTATATCCTTTAATCCTTTTGTTTGTTATCTATGTTTTTATAAATTTTTCGATTTTTTTTTTCGTGTTGATTTCTTTTTAATAACAAGCGCGGGTTATCTGAATTATAACAATATAAGAATAATAAGATATATGCATTGATATTTGTGGTCAGTACATTACATATGCTTATGTGTTTGTTATGTTTATTGATTAATCTTGTTAACCTTGAAAACATTTAAATTTGATTACTTAATTAGCACATAGACAACTTGTCTGTCAGCTCCGGGCAAGTATAATAATGTAAACATAATTAGCATAAGTTTATTTTGAACAGTTGTAAGCTGAATAAATTTTACGATTTAGTTTATTTCTTCACTTTGACTTTATATTGTGTGTGCGTACATGTAAATATGCCAAATCCGTCATCTAAGGCATGGTCTTTTTTTAAACGTAATGCCGACTCCAAAATAGTGAAATGCAAACTATGTGAAATGGAATTAGTCTATACTGGTGGTACAAGTAATATGCTGAATCGTCTGAAGTTAAAGCATCCCAATGACTTTTCTGAAACGCTTGAGAAAGTTAAGCAGTCAGCGGTTTTAGACTTTGTTCAGACACCAAGATCTAGAAGATGTTCGTCTACTCAATCTAAACTAATAACAAATTCAATAGTGGATATGATTGTATTGGATTACTTACCCATTCGCATTGTTGAGGGAAAAGGATTTTCAAAACTTATGTCAATAATAGCTCTAGAATAGAAAAGTCATATAGTCACAAAAAAGAAAGTTTGATTAAAGAGTTAAATCTCATTGACAGCGTATCCCTTACTTCTGATACATGGACATCGAATGCTACAAAAAGCTTTTTAACAGTCAAAGAACATCTAGTTGACCTAGACTGGAATTTACAGTCAAATGTGCTTGTTACTCGTGAAATGCCTGAACGCCATACAGGCGAAAATCTTGCTGAACGGCTGAAATCTACAATTTCAGAGTTTGAATTGGACGGTAAAATTGTGAGTTCTGTACATGACAATGCTAGGAACATGAATTGTGCATCAGAGAAATGTGACTTTGACGATATGAGATGCTTTGGTCATACCATTCAGCTTTGCATTAAACCATGCATGGAAATACTCGCTATTGCCAAACTTACTTCACGTGCTCGTAAGTTAGTGGGACATTTCAAGCATTCAACTACAATAACTGCAGAAAAGTTGTTCGGACTACGACAGAACGAACTTATACAAGACGTAGTTACGAGATGTAATTCGACTCAGCTAATGATTGAACGCCTATGTGAACAACGCAGAGTTATTACGGATGTAATGCTAGATATAACTATTACTAAGAAATGTGACACACATATGCTTCTCAAAGATCATGAGTGGCATTATCTGGTTGAAATTTCCGCAGTATTGAAGCAAATGTCTCATGTAACAACATACATGTGTCTGGAAAAGGACGTCTCAGCCTCTGTAATGCTTCCTATTGTCAACGGACTCTTAAAAAAACACATGAAAAACTCTGAAGAGGATAGTGCTCTTGCGCATAAAATGAAAGCAAGTATTTCGGACGAACTCATTATCCGCTTTAAACCGTATGATATTGAAACTGCATCTACACAGCATGCTTTAGCGTCCTAACTTGATCCGAGGCATAGAACACTTAACTTTTTCTCCCCAGAACAAAAAAAGTCGCCATTGAAATATTAGAGTCCAAGTTAGACGATGTGCCATTAAAGCCCGCAGTTAAAATGTCATCAAAAAACCTTGGAAATGAAGTTGACAAGCAACCAGCCAAGAAACAAAGAGTCCAAAGGTCTTTGGACTTTCTTTTGTTTAACACCGACGAAGATACGTCCTTTCAAGATGAATCGGAAATGTCATTATACATCAAAGAGCGTGCTGTGCAAGATTCAAACCCACTCGAGTGGTGGAAAGAAAATAATTGTAAATTCCCTAGACTCTCTGTGTAAGCTAGACAGTATTTAAGTATTCAAGCTACCTCTGTTTCGTCAGAACGAATATTTTCATGCACGGGTCTCATTGTAACTAAACTGAGAAATCGACTATCTTCCTCTGTGATCGACCAGATAATATTCCTGAATAAAAACTATGTACCCGAGGAAAAATGTGAATAACTCTTCTTTCGTTCTTTCTAAATGTACATACTAATAAATTTGTTTTTTTGTAATTTATTACATATTGAAATCATAATTGTATCAGTGTTTGCATTATTGTGTTATAATACCCTGGGATCAATGTCAATTTATTGTATCATAAAACCAGTCATTCGTGAAGTACTTTGTATAAGACTTTGAACATCAACGTAACTACCGGTTAACCGGTTAATCGGTCGAACGATTATTCGGTTAACCGGTTAGGCATAATTGTTCAATTTGACAACACTAATATATATATATATATATTGATGTTACTAAAACAAAACTTTCAGCAATTTTTTACCCACACCCCAAAACTATTTGAATATGTTTTCTATCCTCCATTGATTTTTTATGGTGTCCCTAACACGCCATATAAGTCATGTAAGTGGCGAAGGATTCCAAAATAAACTGAAAGAAAATACAGGCAAACAACAGTACACATATAGAAAACTCAAGACTCAACTCAAGAACGTAAGAACTTTTCTAAACATTAAAAATAACTAATAGAAAGAAGTAAAATCCCAAAAATACTGAACTCTGAGGAAAATTTAAAACGAAAAGACCCTAATCAAATGGCAAAATCAACTAATAAACCACATCTAACGAATGGACAACAACTTTCACAATCTTGACTTGGTACAGACATCTTCAAATGTATGAAATGGTGGATTGAACCTGGTTTATAGCGCTAAACCGCTCCCTTATATGACAGTTGAATCACATTCCATGATATTTACAACACGTTTAGTATGGCAACTTTTTTTCTTGTAAACAAAAAAGAATAAGCATTTTGAATGCTAGCACCAGACAAATATAACTTATGAGCATATCAAATGATATATAATAATGCATATGTAAAGTTTAGCTACAAAACAATATTCATCATGATTTAAATTGAATTATATACTACATATATCAATATTTTTTAAATGTTGCGAGGGCACAGATTAATTTACTGATACCTTTGCAAATTTAAACAGCAGACTCCTTGCAAAACTTCATGTAAAAAAAGCCACAACCTTTTAATCTAAGATAATTCATGATATTCTAAGTTCTTGTTCAATATATACGAAGGTTAATGCTGTCTGCTTTCAGACGCTAAGGTAAATATATTATGATCATGTATTTGATTTTTTTTTCAAAAAGTAAAACAGCAAAAAAACCGAGCCGCGAGTAAAATTTTAAACGACAACTCCATTAGCAATTGGCAAAATAAAAATATCAAAAATATAAAATATAAAAAAACAACCGTCATATTCCTGACAGGCATTTCGTATGTATAAAATGCTGGATTTAACCCTATTTTAAAGCTAGCTAAAACTTTCACTTGTATAAAAGTCGCAAAACAATTCCGTTAAATTGACAACAATAAGTGAACAAAAGAAACATAATACATGTACGTAATAATGTTTAAAATAGAGGTCCACATGTACACCAATCAATATTGTATTAAAGTCGAAATCACTATAAAACAAACTAAGCTGTGAACGAGGAAAAACAAAATGACGTATAGTTGAAACAGCACGAAACGAGACAACAGTACAACAGCACAATTGCGGGATGTACAAGTACTGATGAGCCACGTGAAAATGATATTACCAAAATGGACCGAACAGTTTATGTTAATTATTTACTAAGACGAATAAAAGAACACTATAACACGTAATTTATACGACATCAGCACCATACTGTATTATCTATATATATTAAGTTAATACGGAATATATATCAACAAGGTATTGATATCTCCTGCAGACCTTTTTTTTCTAGAAGAAGGATGGGTCGTCCTTGACATAACCCTGGTTCATCAACTTTATGCTCAGACACTGGTGTCAGAATCAGAATAGCAGCTGCAAGCTTTTAAATACCGAATACGTGTGGAAATGTTGATCCCATATGCCAGTGAAGTTTGTATATTGCTACTAAGATGCAGGAAATTGATGATTTCAATACTAAAGTCGTCTCGGTTGTTAACGATGTTAGTACTGAGATGACCTCAAATACGAGGTATCAGTCTATAAATGATTCAGAGGAAGCCATATCTATTGTTTCTTTAGTTTTTAGTTCTAGAGGAGATATTAATGGAACCCAAATTTGGACTGTTCATAGATGGAACATCAGCAATATGTATATAGATGTGAGATAAAATGATCTGGCTTCTTTGATTTTTTTTGTGTTTGACAAGTGTCTGACGGAACTCTGGCTCATATGAAAAAAAGAAGAGGTCGACAAAGAGAGGCTCACAATTGGTTCAAATATGAATGCTGACAATTTGTTGAAAAAGTCTTCCTTTAATTTTAAGAAGCGTAAATATGTATATAAAGAGTGCCAATGTCAATAAGACACTCTCCATCCAAGTCTTAAGTTGTAAAAGTGTTGTCAATAAGAAACTCCTACATATTGATCACTTGTTTCTCTAGGTCGAATGGTTTACCTTTTTGTTCATATATATGATGTATCATGTGTATGGTATCCAAGATAAAGTTCGAGATTTAATATTATATGTATTCATTCATTCATATACATATTACTATTTATGCTATATACTATTTAAATTGATTTGTGTATATAAATATCATGTGTGATTAAAACCAAGTGACGGGCCAATAATTTTGAATTGGTGTATTCATAGGTATACTCATTTAGTCAATACTGATGTGTTGATAAAATTAAATAACGGAAAATACATAAGGGTGCATTGTTAATTAACAATTATTTAAAACGAATGTACAACAGATTTTTTAAAGGTTTAACTGTATAACTTAACCATATTTAGAAGAGACATTTGACAAGATGTGGTAACTACTTTTCTGTTTTAATAACAAGAAATATGCAACTTAATAATACTATTTGTCGCGTAAAAACTTACATTTGAGGTTTTTGAAATAAAAGTTCAATATAACAAAACAAATAGTTCTGATTATTTCCAGTTTTTACATCCGTATTGTTAATATATGTTTTTTACGCTAGCCATTTCTCTAGAAACGAACCATGTCGTCTTATCGGTTATAGAACATGTAGAAATACTTGTATTCAAGTGGTTATCATCTGAAGACTAATTAAGGTATGTTTACATAGTCTGTATTCATACTTACCATGATAATCTTATTGATGGATTAAATCATAAATAAAAATATATTGGTATACTGGCGTGGACATGATAGATATCCTGTCGATTTGTACGCTTTGACATTCATCATGCAAAATATTGTAGGACTGTTTAAGATGTCTTCACAATATATCCGTCAGATGTGTACTGTTGATTATTTCAGTGAAAGTAACATTATTTATTTATTTTTTGAAATTGACATTGTCCTCATTTATGCTTTGTTTAAACGTAATTGTATTCAAATAAATTATTACATTGTAAACAATTATAATGCATGAAAAGAATAGGATTCTGTAACAAGCATAAAATGCTTAAATTTATACATGCCTTCTGTCTCATTTATGCCTATTTGCTTTTTCTATATTCAATTTTGAATTTCTTTGTTTCAACAAACAAATATGTCAACAAAGAAAAAACAAAAAGGCATAAAGACAAATCACATATACATACATGAGACAGAAGAGGTAACAACGTTATCAAATAGATATATTACGAAAGCTGAACTGAGTATACTGTGCAGTAGGTAACAAAATTCAAATTAAGATACTCAGTTATACATTTTATGTGAACACATGAACTGTTTAACCTAATAATCATATTGATATAAATTATATATTCAATGTAAATCAATTATAGATGTCGGAGATAACGTAGTTGGAATCTATTTGAAAATATATTTTAATTTGTGTCTTTTTCCTTATTTTTTAGTTACACGTGACCTTATTGTTACTAGCAATCAGGCAATATCTTCAACTTGTATTTTGTTTTCGCCTCGGACTGTCATATTCGCAACTTTACATCAAAGAATTTTTCAAAGAGAAGCAGCGTCACTATTGCATCATAGAATACAGAAAATTCCTAGACCGTTTAAAATACCAGTAGTATAGAGGTTTAGAAGATATATTATTTTGGTTTGATAACAGTCATGACACTTTGTAATGATACTACAACATGCACTAATGGAAATGATTTTTATATTGTCCTTGCATATGATATCACAAATAGATATAAAGCTTTAGTTTAGGTCTACAGTAGAAACCATTATTTGTTTCCTAAACCACCACCACTTAGATAACCATGAGTTATTCGGCTAAGGATACCATCGTTTTATCGGTGTGTTTATTTACATTAACAATTGCAATAGTTATGTATATTGTAGCATGTGTGTACCATGTGTACATGAGACGATGTTGTTGTAAATTAAGAGGTATGTTTATATTGTATGTTTGGTTTTCTTCTCCATCATGTTCGATCTAGTCAAATGTGCATGCTGAAGACAATAACCGTATATTCTCCATAAAGAGTGTGTTATCATTATCAACTTCAGCTTATGATGTATATTTGTACCTGTACAAATCGTAAAGCACATTACGTATTGAAGTACTGGCACATTATTGCATTATTTGCTTTGAAAATGTTGCATCGGAGTGTTTCATATAGAGAGAATCAGACTTTTTCTAACTAGTTGATAAACTATAAATAATTTCTCAACTAGGTTCTATTGTTTATCACCTTCCCTATATATCTAAGTAAATTACTCTTTATATTTAAAAATTCGGTTTGGGCGTTCCCTGATTGAAATTAATCTAGAAAGCCCGTCATATATATGAAACATATAAGAGATACGCTGATTGTCTTATACTAAATCAAACCGTATCTAGATCTCCTACTTTTTTATTTTCATTTCATCGTTCGGTATTCGATTTATATTTTCCTTAATTAAGAGAGTAAATTAGATGTTATAAATAATTTGTTATCTGAAATTGGTATATAAATCCAATAAGAAATGTGCATTTACGTTTTACATGTTATATATACCATTAGGGGCGGATCCAGGAATTTATTAGGGGGTGGTCACCTTTTGAAATCTTAAATTAAAATTCAATTTTTTTTATTGGTATCATGAAAATAGTTACAACTATATATATATATAGAAGACAAAAGTTACACATTATTTATAAAATTGATTCCAATTTCATTTTTCTTGGATGCCTGCGTGCAGACATGTCAACTATAACATCAAGTTCTAACTCTAAATTGTAATGCACGTGCATCAGTGCAAGTCCATTTAGTCGGTCCTGGCCCATTGTTGCACGTAAAATGTTTTCAGCAACCCGAGCTCACTATTCGAACGCTCACATTCACAACTTGTTACACTCATTTAGCAAATAATTTTGAGAACAACACGCTCATGTAATACTCGAGAACATTAAACCGTTTCTTGATTTTTATCACTCTGACTTGTCCTGTACCAAGTCAGGAACATGGCCATTGTTATATTATAGTTCGTTTCTGTGTGTGTTACATTTTAACGTTGCGTCGTATGTTTTCTCTTAATTTTGAGTGTATATTCACATTGCGATAAGACGTGTCACGGTACTTGTCTATCCCAAATTCATGTGTTTGGTTTTGATGTTATATTTGTTTTTTCTCGTGGGATTTTGTCTGATGCTTGGTCCGTTTCTGTATGTGTTACATTGTAGTGTTGTGTCGTTGTTCTCCTCTCATATTTAATGCGTTTCCCTCAGTTTTAGTTTGTTACCCCGATTTTGTTTTTTGTCCATGGATTTATGAGTTTGAACAGCGGTATACTACTGTTGCCTTTAACTAGTCCATTTGGAATTTCTTCGGAAGTAGATAGGTGGTTGCATTTCTTGAAACATACCACAGATATATTGCCAAAGTCAGCTGCTGAAACCATTAAAAAATGCAACAAAATTGATTATCCCAATATATATGCAATTCTCAAAATTGTCACAATGAGTGTAACAAGTTGTGAATGTGAGCGTTCGAACATTTAATGTTTATTTATGTGACTTTAAAACTTTAAAATTATTTTTGAATTTTGGCATCACAGTAAAAAATATTATTGGTCGAGAAAAATTTAGATAAACGTAATGTAAAAAAGGTATAAATTACCTGCTGAAAACATCTAAGATTGAGGACTGTCTCTTCATTTTAACACCTTAACATCAAAGAAATCGACCAAGTAATTAGCGATTGTTGATTACATGTTCATTGTATAAACATACCTGTCAAGGTACATGTATTTAGCCTTAACGTAAGTAATGACAACTTTATGACTGGTGATTACGATAGACAAATTGATTTATTCGACGAATTTATTTTTCAAAATGTTCAAGGTGCACCATTTTTTGGTACATATTGCACCATTTTTGCAAACCCAGGGGTGGTCACCGGCACCGGATGACCACCCCCTGGATCCGCCTCTGCGGCAATGGTCTATTTTTTTACAGTATTTTGTGAAGCGATTTGTGTAATAAAATCTAGTACATCAAATAATTCAATTACTTTGAGTAAAGTTTGATTGCAGAGAATACATGAACATCTGACAGGGTTCATCTTAACGTATATTAAATGGTCGCATTAACATGATAGTACATCGACATTTAGTTTATCGTAACAAAGTCTCTTCTTATATTGAAAAAAAAGTCAATTCACGTATTTCGATTGTAATAGGTCTAACAGGAAAGATAAGATACATATTCATATATTCTTTTAATTTGAAACGAAAATAAATAATAATCAGGAGTGTAAGCAATCGTTTAGGTTTGCGTACTTTTACTATCTTATTCAGTTATATAGACCCTATTATTAGTTGGTACTGTTTCTTTTTAACTTTGAATAAAGGACGGTAAAAAAAAAACAAGCGATCAATAGATCATTGCAGACACCGTCATGGTGTGTTTCTGTATTTAAACAACGTTTTTTTTCTCCAAAAATATATGGAAATTTACAGGCACAATAAACAAAAAAGCTTAAAAATGTAGAATATGAAATCACATTATTATGATTTTACAGGTAAAGTTGGACGTTCCAATCAGATCTTTGTATAAAAACAAAAACACAAAAGTGAATATTTATGAAAATGTTGAAACGACATTCCTTACTTTATAAATAACCAAGTTGAATATAATTTACATTTGTTGAAATATTAAAGTTTCTACCGAAGCAGACATACATAACGAACAAGATCATAAATACAAAAAACATCGAGGCAAAACTTACATAATAGTCTTAGCCAGGTTTACTGACAAAAGTTAACTGACAAAGTCACGTCTAAGATACTGATTTAAAACAAAACATATAAGATTTATTAATCATAGTTGTATATCTAGATAAAGCCAATGCAGACCCAGTGAAACTGAACAGTATGAAGGAAGTGTTAGGTAAGATGTTTTTTTCTTAAACATTGCATTGACAAGTAGTAGTTGTTAATAACGAATAGATGCACAAAGATGTAATTTGCACATAATTTATCAAATACTACATGTATTACAATTTACAAATATCAATTGACTTGATATTACTAGTGAATTCATTCTTTAAAACGTCCAGTATTACCATAATTCATTAAAGAGCCTGCATTTAGCAAATTGTATTACTTCGGTGTTATGTATAGAAAATAAACAATACAAACACATTGTTGTTTATTGAATATTTTTGCCTTAAGTTTAAGCAGATAAAATTCTCTACTTACATTAACCTAACGATACTATACACGTCAATTATTCCTTTCTATCCTACTGTTTACCTTCATTTGGCTATGTTCTCTGCAGATTCTAGCAGTTGTCCTTGTCTGCATTTTAATTTGTTCTCTAATCACCTATCTTAAGGGGGATCGGGAGTATTCGACTGCGCATAATGTCACGCATGAATTACCATACACACAAAACATTGCAAGTTTGTGTTGTAAATTCACCATTTTTTTGTCTATATTTTGATTGATTAAAAATGTTAAATTATCGTCTTTTTGTCACTGAAAAAAGCCCATTATGATATATTTATTAGGTATTATATTATTCAAGACCTAAAATCATAATTTATCATTTATAATTTAAAATTAACAATTTCATGCTTCAACTACTGGTTCTCATGTTAACCAATATGCAATAGCAGCCATCCTTAAAAGATAAGGTTATCTCTGGCTATGTGATATTATATGTTGATTAGGTATCATAATATTTCTAACTATATGTACCAGGGAAAGGTAATAAATGACTCTTCACCAAATTTCACCATTCTTCCGCCAAAATTTCCTTATCAGTTATTTATATTTTTTATTGGTATATTTCAGCTTTTTTCATTACAGTTTTTGACAATGTATCAAAGACAGTTTTTTTTATATTCCGATAAAAAAAAACATGTCAACACATCTATTGTCCCTATCATTTCATTGGAAAATGTACCCTTTCACATAATTGTTTAAAAGTAAAATTTTGATCTTAAATAGTCCGGGATCCCCTAATTTTGTCTACCAATTTGATTCACTCTCTGAAAAGATAACAAACAAAAACCGTCACTTCTGACAAAAACTTCGAATAGGCCCGAGCCACCTTAATTGTACATGTACAAGAATAGAACATATTGATAAAATTACATGTATTTATATGTATATAAACTATATCTAAACACTATTTTTGTAAAGCTTTTGATAAAAGACGTATTGTTCGAATGTTAGAGTTATACCATTGGCAGTTATACCATTCACATTTCCTCCCCAAATTAGCTAAATTGTCCTTGTTATTAATCTGCTGAATAATCAAATAAAATTAACATAATATACGATTTTTATAATTCGGGGAAGTTATTACATAATTGAAAAGGGTGTAATCAGACCTTATCCTTTCATGCGAAAGACCATGTTGATGTTGTTTTACACACTTTCCGCGTCCATTACTCCATTATAACAGTAAAATCCTGAAAGTATATAGATTCGAACACTGCAAGAAGGGTGTTATGATATGTTTCCACTTTATTTTAATCCCTAAGCTTGTCGAGCTTTTAAATTATAGATATTTTTAAAACTATTGAGAATAAAGAAAAATCGTCATACACGAGTAGTAGTGGTTGAATGTGATGACATAATTAAGTTTTGACTTATCATTTGCTGAGGACAGGTAGTTCACTTGTGAGGAGACATATTTTGTCAAACCAATCAAGAAAAAATGATGACCGTTCTAGAATTCCCAATGATTTTTTTTACCTTGAAGTGACTTGATAAATGTTTTAGTTTTAGGTATCATTAATATTCTATTGGTTATTTTTTTGCCCTATTTTATTTTGAAAATATTATTTACCATTGATGAGTAAAATGACGACTAATCATTATTGCTTTAAGTGTCATGTCTGTCGTTTTCTTTATTCATGTTATATGTAAAACGGTTTGATATTACTAGTCTATCCAGAAAAGTATATACATGATTTCGAATTTCCTACAACAAAATATCTTCTTAAAAACCCTTCATCTATGGATTTTCTGGATATAAACTTAAACAAACAAAATCATCTATGAAAAAACCCACATTAATACAAGCATGTCCAATATCGAATACACAGCTTAGTTTATTGTCAATCTTAAATAAATGAATCAAAATTTACAAAAATCGAATATTGATCTTTAATTATTGGTTCATTATAGGAGTAAGAACACATGATTTTACAAAAGATGCAAAATCATCTATATACAATACAGAAGTGACTGATGACTGTTCAGCATCGAGTCCGTCCATAAAAACAATATCACAACAACCCACAGGAAAACAGACATGTGTAATAGCAAAAGGTAAAGTATATCGTACGAATTATACAAAAGTTCTGTTCATTTAATTATTGACTATACCAACTGTGATATTCGTATGATAATTACAGAAAAGAATACATTGGTTAACTTGATCACCTAAAGGTTGTTTTGATAACGTGAACTTCATGTTAAAAATATTATTTTTGTGGCCTATCCTAATATTGCATGGCAACAATAAAAATGCGTGCATATGTTAACAAATGTTACCAATGAAACGTTAATCGTTTTGAAGCGATTTGTTATATCAATACATTGTGAATGATTTTATAAAAGGTTCTTTTAATTGTCTCTTTACACTTAATGTACTGATGAATATGAATACGGTTCTTTGTTCAAAATATATTTTTAACGCATATATCATATTATATATGATGTATTTTAAATTTATAACGATACATTCGACTGCGGATGACTCGAACCTCGGATAATCTTAATGCCTTCTTCCCTGTCCTTCTACCTGAAACATCGTTGTAAATATAATTGGTTTGTATGAGACTTTCAAACAAGTGAGACGTTTAGCTAGCTATAAAACCAGGTTGAATCTTTCTTAACAAATGTCTGTACCAAGTCGGAAAAAATATGACAGTTGTTATCCATTCGTTTGATGTGTTAGAGCTTTAGAGTTTGTCATTTAATTAGGTACTTTCTGTTTTGAATATTCCTCGTAGTAAGTTTTGCTTATGATTTTACTTTAAAACTTGATAATTTTATAAACGATATATTTATTTCATAACAGAAGGAGACATAATTGATCTGTCAAAAAGACAAACAAGACAAAAAAGCGTACAGGAAAAAAGGCTAGCCAGAAAAAAAGAAGGTAATATTTATTTTAACATTTCCATCTTAACTAAGTTGACGGCCGATACGAATTTTTGGTATAGTCAATATAGGAAAGGAAACATTTATACGCTCATGGTTGTATGAATAACGTAACATACATATTATAAATTACTTCGTAATTGATTAAAATTTGATTTGCGGTTAACAATCAAAACAAGCAACAGCAGACGCCCTGACAATAACAATTTTTTTCTTTAAAATATATAACATTTTGTAAGTCGTTTTAATAGGTAAACGTTAAGCTATTTGTGGGAAGCAGGATACTTTTGTTACATAAATATCGGTTGTTTTGATGGTAGAATAAAATTCAGAATTAAAATAGGAAATTTGTCAAAGAGACAATAACCAAACTAAAGAGCAGAAAAACATATACACTATCATTAATTGATGCAACTTTACTGAAATCTTTAAAATTTTACAATTTGTACTAATTTTTAGACGGTTTGTTTGTTATAAATTTGATTTGTGAGGCTTATCTTAACAATGCATAGCAACAGTAAAAATGCGTGTATTTCTTATCTATTGTATGTGAAAAAAACGTTAATCATTTTGATAAATTAGTTATATCAACGCGTTGTGAATGATTTTATGAAAGGCTCTTTTGATTGTCCATTAACACTTAATGTATTGAATTGAATCAAATATAGGGAGTTTCAAATTTACTACAATTAAAAGAAAAGCAGACGATGGGTCAGGATTTTTTGTTTTCAGCAACTAATTGTCCATAACTCATAGTGATTGTCCCCGTAAATATGTATGTCTTGATTTTCTATTTACCGTCTACCTGAATTTGAAGCGTAAAGCACCCAGTCAGCAAACTTAATCAATTATATAAATAATATCTGTATTTCATAACAAAAGAAGATAGAATTGGTCGTTCAAAAAGACACTCAAGACGGGTAAGCGGACATCAGAAAACGCCAGCATGTATGCGAGAAGGTAATATGCTAATTAAAGAAAAAGACAATTAATGTACGTTAAACGTGAAATGCAGATTTCAAAATATATCACACATCAAAACTTGCCAAAGAAGAAGTCCCGTGAAAATCCCTGGTTGATTCTAAAATCAAGCATGTTTACTTATTTGTTAAAAATATAATGTTATAGCTATTTTTGGAAAAAAAGTATACTTTTGTCATATTAATATGGGCTGTTTTCGACGGAGTAATGCATATGCATAAGTCTACAATGTCATCAATTCATAGAAAATTACTGAAACCTTCACAATTTCAGCTATTTATTTAGACGGTTTCTGTATGTCATTAATTTGATGTGTGTGGTTTATCTTGAGATTACATGGGAACATTTGCAATGTGTGTTTATGTTAACATAATATGGTATCCAATACACGTTAGTCGCTTTAGGATAGCGTTATCAACATTGTGAAGAATTTATGTAAGGCTATTCTGATTGATTTGACACATTAAATATACTGATCTGTATCAATATTACGAATGCCAAATTTACAATAATTGTATCATTATTGCAAAGCAGACGATTTTTAGAGTGTTTTATCAGGATTTATATCGTTAATCGAGTGATTATCCATACATTATAGAAGTTTACCCTTTTAATATCAATGTCTTTATTTTTTTTGTTCTTAATCGTCTACTTGAATGAAAAGATTGCACCACCTAATCATAAATTGTCAAATCGAAAAGGGTCCATTCTTCAAAACGTCTTTTTTAACACATATATCATACTACAATGTACTATGTTTGACAGATTTTGATTTTATAGCAATAAATTAGAAGTCGGATGACTCAAACTTCGGATAGTTCGAATACTTTCGTCTTGTCTCTTCAAATTCTACTTTTATAATTGTATAAAGGATATGTATATTTCATTATACATCTGTAGAAGAAGAAAGGATTAATCTTTCAATATGTTACACGGCACGAAAAAGCGAACGTCAAATACAGCAATCAAGGAAAGAAATAGTAATATATTTTGACATTTACACCTAAGGTGAGATAAAGTTAGGGTTTCTCGAAAATAACAAAAAAATAGAAAAATAGACAAGTTATCATTATAAGAAAAATAAAATAAAAATCAATTTTTATCTCTCCCTTCTTATGGTTTTCCCCATTCAAAACTTATACATTTATAGAAAAGCACATAGTACCCATTGATAGATACGTATTTGTAGAACATGCTTATTAAAAATATTGAAAATTTTGTCCAAAAATGGTTGTACGTTTAATGAGGAATGTATATTAAAACAATAGTTCGGAATATTACACAATTTAAATTTGATTTGCGGTTGGGGATCAAAACTTTAAACCCAAGTTTTGAACCAAAAGAGGGACGAAAGACACCAGAGGGACAGTCAAACTCATAAATTGACAATAAACTGACAACGCCATGGCTAAAAATAAAGAGACACACAGACGAATAATAGTACAGAAGACACAACATAGAACACTAAAGACTTACAATGACTTAGCAGCACGAACCCATCGAAAAACTGGGGTTGATCTCAAGTTCATTCTTCAAAATATCTTTTTTACACATATCTCCTACTATATGGACAGATTTCTATTTTGTTACGATAAAATTGACATCGGACGACTCGAACCTCGGATAGTTCGAATACTTCCGTTTTGACTTTCTCATTTCGACTTAACGAGGTTTTTTACTTGAATGTGTATTAGAAAGTATTTCAAAATATATCACACATTCAAATTTGTTTTGCAGTTGGCAATCAAAACTTGCCAAATAAGTAGTCCCCTGAAAATCCGTTCGATCCTAAAATCAAACATTTTTTACTAATTTGTTAAAAATGTTATATTGTAGCTATTTAAAAAAAAAGTATACTTTTGTTATTTTACTAAGGGCTGTTTTGGACGGCTCAATGCATGTTCATCAGTCTACAATGTCACCAATTTATTTAAACTTACTGAAATCTTACCAATTTCAGCATTTGTGCGATTTTTTTAGACGGTTTGTGTTTGTCATAAATTTAATTTGTATGGCTTATCTTAAGTTTACGTAGGAACATTTGAAATGTGTGTTTATGTTAACATAGATGCATGGTACCAAATAAACGTTAGTCGCTTTGTATTGGATAGTGTTATCAACATTGTGACGGATTTATGAAAGGCTCTCCTGTTTGATTTGACACATTAAATATACTGATTTGTATCAATATAACGAATGTCAAATTTACAATTATTGCATCATGATTGCAAAGCATACGATTCTCATGAGTGCTCTGTCAGGATTTATTTCGTTAATCGAGTGATTGCTCACAATTAAATAGCAATGTCTTTAATTTTTTGTTTCTTCTTGAATGAGGAGCTTGCATCACCCAATTATAAATTGTCATATCGAAAAAAGGTCTATTTTTAAAAAGGTCTTTTTTAAAACATATCTGATACTGCATTGTACTATTTATGACAGATTTTTAATTTTAATTCGTTCAGCGAGTGAGGTTCATCATTTATAGAAGTTAACCTTTTAAATATTAAAGTCTTAATTTAAAAAAAAATTAATTTTCAACCTGAATTAGGAGCTTGCATCACTGAATCATCGAATTTCATACCGAAAAGGGTCCATTCTACAAAATGTATTTTTTTACACATCTCATACTATATTTGACAGATTTCATTTTGTTACGATAAATTGACCTCGAATGACTTGAACCTCGGGTAATTCGATTTTTTTCGTCTTCTCCTTTCAAATTCAACTTAACGAGGTGTAACATTATTTATTGTATAATTTGAATGTGTATTTCATTATAAAAGAAAGTTAAATGGATCTAGTTAACCAATTTAAAACAAGACGACTGAGCGAACGCCAAAAACAGGTAGCATGTTATAGAGAAGGTGATATTTTTTATAATATTTGATCTTTAGATAAGATAACATTAAGTTTATTCTTAAATGACAAAAAAAGAAGAATACATAGGAAAAGTATAAGAAAAGAAACAAAATAGAAGCGTTCAACATCTATACTTTCACTCCAATCGTATCCCCCATGTGGAAGCTTAAATGAGAGCACTATAGAACCCAAACACTGTCTTGTGATGACCATTTTCATTATGTGATGTGCATTTATCTTTATATGATGTGCTAACACCTGTATATGACGTGCAGATATGCTTATTTTATGTGCATGTATCTTTATATGATGTCCAAACATACTTATATGATGTCCAAGGATTTGTATATTATGATTTGCAACTATACTTATATGATGTGCAAATTTACTTATAAGATGTGCATACATACCTATACGATGTATACACATACTTATTTGATGTGCAAATGTACTTATATGCTGTTCAAACATGCTTATATGATGTAAAATCATACTTATATGATGATCAACTATCCTTATATGATGTGCAAATATCCTTATATGATGTGCAAACATACTTATATGATGTCCAAGGATTTGTATATTATGATTTGCAACTATACTTATATGATGTGCAAATTTACTTATATGATTCGCAAATATACTTATATGATGTGCAAATATCCGTATATGATACGCAATTTCCAATATATTATGTGCATATATCTTTATATGATTTGGTTGTGTCATTATATTATGTGTTTGTTATTTTATATCATGTGATTTGTTTAATTTCATTATACGATGTCGAAACGTCATTAGATGCTGTGCTTTCGTCGTCATTATGGTGAATGAACATGATTACGATTAGACTGATTACTGTCTTCGTCATAACTGATTCCGATCTGTTTCTGAGGAACTAATATAAACCCGGATCAAATCTGTAGATATCATTTGAAAAATGATTGAGATTTAAAAAAAAAAAAAAACATGACATGTTTGTTCCTCGAATCGAAATGAAAAAATCACACCAGATATTATTGGAAAATTGTCATATTGTGAATTGCCAAGTTTTGTTTTAATCGATTGGTCTTCAATAATGAACATACGGGGTCACCTATAATGAGCCTAGAGTTAAAGATATTAAATCAAAGGTCATATCGAAAAAGGTCCATTCTACAAAATGTATTTTTTTACACACATTTATTCTTAAATGACAAAGAATAAATATGAAAAGTATCAGAATAGAAACAAAACAAAACCGTTCAATATCTATTCTCTCACTCCAATCGTATCATATTATATTCGACAGATTTCATTTTTGTAACGATAAATGGACTTCGGATGATTCGAACCTCGGAGAGTTCGAATACTTTCGTCTTGTCTTTTCAAATTCAACTTAACGAGGTGTAACGTTATTCATTGTATAATTTGAATGTGTATTTCATTACAGAAGAACGGAAAATGGATCTAGTAAACCCATTTAAAACAAGACGACTAAGCGAGCACCAAAAACAGGAAGCATGTAATAGAGAAGGTAATATTTATTATAATATATGATCTTTAGATAAGACAAAAATTAGTTTATTCTTAAATGACGAAAAGAAGAATAAATAATAACGACCATGTTTCCTACCACGTCTCCGCCACCGCCGTAATTCATTACTTTGACCGATTTAAGACTCTTTATCTGCCAGGGACCACCAGTCCTCAGTAAACAATACATAAATGCAGTGTTTATGTTCATTGTGGCGTCAACCTAATTACATTACAGATATTGTGTGTCCAAGCAATGCTTACGCAGGTCCGCAACCGCTCCATTCTATTTTCTGTTTAAAGACCATCGGGATTATCGGTTTTGTCAGATTTATATACCCCTTAAATATGTGAAGGCTGAAGTTCATTGGCTTACGAAAGAAATTAAGTATTTAACATCGGACGACCGCAAATTATTGTGGATGGGCACACGCACTTGTCGAAAAACTAAAAAAAAAATCACATCTCTAAACCTGAAAGTGAGGTTAATTTACAGAGATATATTTTATTTTTTTTATATATTGATATATTGTTCCGCTTGCGTTAACACAATTTGTATGTTCGTGTGCATAGATATTTATGATTGTTTACTTACAAAATGTATATACATATTTCTAACGACACAACATTTTTAAATTATTAATTTAATATATCATGAAAAAATGTTTTATGCGTATTCCTTTCGGATGTACTTAGGTGATCTAAGGTAAATTTACATAAGTCAATAATTTAAAATTGATACTTCAATCAAAATTTGCTAAAAGTATTGATAGGTCATGGAACTCTTTTTCGAGATATTTGATTTATAAAATATTGCGAGAAAAGACTGACTCTGACATTTACCTTATATTTGCATTGGTATTATTTGGGTCTCAAATCAAAGGAAAGAAAATCAAGAATCTGTTTAAATGTTGTCAAATGACCTTTATTAGCCATTAAAAATCATGTTAAAAGATAAACAGGTATTATGTGGCAAACTATTTTACATTGTATCGGATGGAAAAACACCAAGGAGTTCGAACATTTTACACTGATTCCAAAACCTCACCTAAGTACATCCTTAAATCGGCAATCATCACGATGTAAATGAAGTGTTGTCTGGTCATTGTAATCAAAGCTTAGACAGATTATTTGTATATTGTATTTCAATCAGATAGGTTAGACACCGACTCTTTATCTAGTGTGGGCCGGAGCACGTGTACTTCCATGTTTCAGAACAAACATATTTATCGACGTTTATGAAAAATAAACTTTTGTCTTCGAATTCGACATAACAAGGTTGGACTTTTATAAATTGTATAAAGGGTATGTGTATTTCATTATAGAAGAAGATATAAATGATCTGGAACAATATTACTCAACACGATCTAATCAATTGGATCGAAGATTTGGCGAAATCAAAGGTACTTTAATTAAATGATTTGCACCACGTGACTTTGTCCCTTTTTATCAAATTACTCTCCTTAGCTTAAGATTGAAAATGTAATTTATTTTAGATTTGCGGACCATCCAGTCCTTTTCCGTCATGTATCTAAAACTAATGTATCTTTAATAACTTCATTTGGCAAAAATTTACAAAAAAAAATGTTGAGTAATTCTAAGGGAAAATGCTTAAATTTTGACTTTTTACGTAATGGAAAGGTTGAAATCATCATGTTTTTAAGAGAATTTGGCCGAAACTTAAGAAAACAGGTAAGTTAAAAGTTATTTAACTTTAAAATTCAACCTACAAGTGTTTCCCTATTTGCAAACAAATCTTAAACATTATCTTCTTGCATATGTATTTCTGTTTTGAATCTAGCTGTTTTACGATTTTCCGTCGTTTAATATGATCTTATATAGCATTTATACTATAATTACGCTTCCGATTGTTAAACTAAAAGGGCAGAAAGATTTAATAGTGGACAATATCCATTTGTACACGGACAGAAGCCTAAAACATGTATAATTCACCTATATGCGAACAAAATGTTTATTTGACATAGGTTTTGGCATATTTGCATTTTTTATTCAAGGGGCTTATTGTAATGGCTGTCGTTATGATAAGGCAAAATGGCCGCTATGCAAATTAGCAAATTACCCCAAATTTTGCCATATGAGCAAGAAAATGAACAGGTAATATATATCTTGACGAACAGATGAACATAATTTTAATTTATTTTCTGAGATATTATTGTCCATGTTTCACTATTTATATATCAGTCTCCTACTGGTAAAATTTTATTAGGACGAGTAGATAAGTAAAGTAGCAGAACATAATCTTAGCTCGTATTTTATGTACTTGATTTGATCCAAAACGAGACTTTTGTGTCACTTTAAACAGCAAAGTACTCAATTCATCAATTTGAAGCTGTAATTGGTACAGATAATTTTTTATCCCAGGCAGTGGCCAAGGATTTCATCAAGCTTGTAGGTCCTAAAAGTGCATACAGTCATTGTGTTTTTACAAGGCACAAAACATTTCCTGAGTGTTAATAGATATCAAAATATTAGTAATGAGTGACAATGAGACATGAAATATCAAAGTACGGACTTCAACACGGAGCTTTGGTGAATACCGAACAAGAAGCTATAAAGGGCTCCGAAAATTACTAATGTAAAACCATTCAAACAAGAAAAATAACGGCCTTATCCATATCAAAAGCAAGAAAGATTCATGAACTACATCAACAAACTACAACTGCTGAACAACAAGTTGTATTTGTTTAACATATATAAAAAAAAAAACTGTTGAAAAACATGATTGTGTGCAATGCCAAAATACAAGCATATTGTAAGATCGTAAGTATTAACAGTAAATCATACATATTTTGAATGTTGGTTCTGTTTTTTGCAAAATAAAATTCAGTATAGGTACCACTACAAAAGTCTAAAAGTCTAAAAAGACCAATGTTTGCTTTATTTTGCAAGAATGTTTACTCGACATTACCCAAAAGTATGACTTGTGTCTTACTTATTTTGGCAAATTCTCATTTATTAATTTGTATGAAATGTACTCGACAAATTCTCGAGTATGGTATTACAATTTCTTTACAAATTCTTGACATTTGAAAACTGTCTTGAAATTTCTCGACAGTTTTTCGACATTCTTATATTTTCTCATTATGGCTTGACATATTCTGAACATTTTGAATTGTGTCTTAAATTTACTTGACAATTCTGAGTTTTACAAATCATGCCCAATATACATGATATAACTTTATCTCTATTTCTCTTTATTTTATATACTGTTGTTGCAATTCAAGCAAATGTTGTAAAAAAAAAAAAAAAAAAAAAAAACTGGGTACGTAAAATGATCGAACATTTGGGTAGATAAAAATATTTTTACAAATAACAATTTGGCAATGAAATCTAAAGTATTAACAATACAAAAGTGGGTATGTTGATATAACACAATTTAAATATGGAATTTAAAATTATTACAAATATTGATTCTTAAATCTTATAAATAATTACTAAATGATTAAAACCGATCATACTGTATGAAATATTTCATTCTATTTGTTCTACATGCATACTATTCAAAATTAATATGGTAAATAATTATTGTACCAAAATGTGGTTTTATATATTTAGCAAAGTATGACGGTATCCTAATTCTTCCAAGGATTTGCATAGTCTTAATATACAAATCCTTGATTTAACAGAAGAAAAATTGTGTAATGTCATATGTTGCAATGATTACATCCCAGATCCTTTGTTCTAACAGGGGTGATCTGAGAAGGATCACTCCTACCAGATCACCCCAGTTTGAGTTTCTTTGTTATGTATGCTTTCCTTTGTTCTGTAACATTTTGGCGGGAATGTCAAATCCACTATAAAACTTATAATTAATTATACGGAAGAATAGTTATCAAGATTCACGTAGAAAATATCCCGTGTATATGCTGGGATTTGAACTCAAGACCTTTAGCATATCAAGCCACGACACTTACCACTACACCAGGACGACTCGATACGAACTATCAGTAATTTAACATATTTATAGATAGCAATAAATTTTATAAGTGGGAACAGTCGGTAGACCTTTATTCAGTGGGGTTTAAACCATTTTCGTTAATAACCGAGTTGTCAGACTGATCATGCTGATTGTTCAAACTGATTTTACACTTTTTCAAAAGTGGGATGAGTCGGTAAAAGAGAGTGGGGGGATTTTTTTTATAAAGTGGCGATATAGTATTGGCCGAGTGGCCAGTGGGGCGAGTTGACATTGTTTACTCATCATGTTCGAGGGTCATTAAGGGTATACATCATATAGTAATATATTAAGTATATTATAATGGTTGTGTGGCGTTCTTAACTAGATTTTATGAATTGTAAATGGTTTTTCGTCTAATAAAAAAACAGCTGGGATGTAAAATAGTTATCCTATTCGGACTTGGTTTGTCAGTGTTAGACAACCTCTGGCCTCCGGCCATCGGGGTGATCTTACACTGACACACCGCGTCCTTGTGGGATAACTATTAAATACAGTAGCAATATATATTAAGTATTACACGTATACAGAATGCTCCCCATAAAATTAAGGTATTTTATTATTTATTATTCCACATATAGAACAATATGGAAAATCACTGCTTTAACTGTTATCACCTATGTAACTTATCAGTTGAATGACCATGCCACCACTATTTGAAAAGTTTGTTGACAGATGAAAATGAAAATCATAATTTCAGTTAAAAAATAAAAAAATCAAATGTTTTTTCTTCATCAAAATTCTGAAGTGAAATATTTTAAGATAAAAACAAGTTGAATAATTTCCCAAAGATTAAAATAACATTATTATCTACTCCAGGAATAAAAGGAAACTGTATTCATAAAGGATCCTATCAATGATTTATATATAAAGCATTGGTCTTATGACATGGATCTCAAACAGACATGTATAATATAGATTTTTTTGGTTCTTTGACTTCTTGAGAAAAAAAATCAGAAGGAAATTCGGGGTATTCCCACTTAGATGTACCTAAAGGGTATCTTACAATACAAAATTAATCCTTGATTTTTCAAAGTTTAGTTAGGCGATAATAAAATGAGTATAAAACAGCAAAAGAAAGTCATAAACAATGAATAATGTGTCTTTACACATTACAGGCGAATTTTAAATGTTGAGATAGTGTCAAGACATCTTTAATACCGTCAATAATGTTTCAATATATATTTGGACAGCTCTACGACTGTCAAAAATGTGTCAGAAATATTCAGACATTATTTAGAATGTCAAGTATGTGTCAAGACATATTCAGACATTATTAAGAGTGCCAAGAATATGTCAAGACTGACCGACACAAATTTAGGACAGTCAAGAGTTGGTCGAGACTAATCAAGACTCTTATCAGATGATACAGGAAGTGTCGACAAATTTTTTGACCATATTCATACTGTCAAGACACTTGTCAAGAAAGATCAAGAACCTAATTAGACAAATGAATACTATGTTGAGAATTTTTAAAAATAATTCATACAAATAAAGAATGTCGAGTAAAAATATATTCAAATTCAGACAAAAATTGATCCTTTCAGACTTTTTGACTTTTGTAGTGTACAGATTAAGAAACTAAATATATGAAGATTTCGAGATAATAATTTTTTTTATAGACCTTACTTAAGCTGAATTAAAATGTAAATTCAGAAATTAATGAGTGGATTTCTTACTATGATGTTTGGAAGACTGACTAAAAATGCAAAACAAGATATTGCAATTTCAGGGGAAAACATTAAAGTATATATCTGCATTGGATAGAAGAATTCAAGTCCTCATTTATGTTCCTTTGGTGAAAGTATTTTCACTATTAAAAATGGCATTATTTCTAAATTTACATATTTTTTTACATTGTAATTAAATCTTATATAATTAAATTTTGAATTATGTTTAAACCATATTACACCCGATTTTCGATATCATTTCGGGTAACTATGTTTTTAAATTTTATTTTTTCATTATTAGAGTCAAAACGCACATGCTACAGAGGAAGTTTGGGCGACTTAATTACAGAAACTCGACGTTTTAGGTCCAAAGGTAAACAGAATTTGATTTTATATGCAAAGTATCAATATGTTATACAGCTCCTAGATGTTTAGTACCCTTACACAGTATTGAGTTGTACGAAAATTAAAAAAAAGTAGGAATAATACAACTATAAATGATGATTTTACACATGTTACACATTTTGTTGTTTCTTATATGAATTTAAATCTTATTTCGGTTATAAAGATGTTTTTCCTTTCAACAGTTGTTTAGTGAATCGAGAAACTATAACACGAAAAAAGCAAAATACGCAGGCGCGTAACGAACATGAGATTATGAATTAGAAAAGCCATTTTCGTTGATAAATTTTGTGTTTTCCAAAAGACATGAATTAAGTAAAACCGTTATGTTAGCTATATCAAAAGCCACAAAAGATTTTTTAAAAAACATCACAACTGCCTTATGCATGTTTTTTTTGTGTGACAAAACTAAAAACTTATATAACTACCAACAACCTTCAATAAACATAAAGTTACAGGTTGTGGACTGTGAACAGGCATAGTTTGCCTGGTTAAACATATTAATGAGTATTCGACCTTTCAATTAACTGGAAGTAAGGTGTAACAGCACAACATTATATATGTGAATGGCAACGGTAAATGGCTTCTTAAATGTAAAAGATTTGTAGTCATTATGTTGATTTGAAAAACATTTGAAAAAGTAAGAATTTTAACTTTGCCTGTATTGATATGTACTGTTGGCACTCATATCTTTGTATATCTATGTTATAATGTGTATGTTTATTACAGACGTAACACTTCAAGGATTGTGTAATATTGCCGATAATCAGCCAGTAGCTATAGTGTGGGCACCACCTCCACCACCAGATCCACCAAATCCAAACTAAGGATGTTTCATCCAATTTTTTATGGAAATAATCTTTATTCAGCTAGAAAATGTCAGTATTCACCTCAGAAACTAACAAAACCTTTAAATAGACATATTAAGAAGGGATATAGTTACAATACTGTTTTCAGGTCATTAAAGATTGCATATTTTGGCGTTAATATTGATTCACTTATAAGGTTTTTGCACCGGAACTAAACACATTTATAAAAAAAAAACAGTTGTTGGCATGACACGGGTTATGTTCTTCTCATATGTGTTATGATGGTATGATACTAAACCCCTAACGGGAAGGATTGTGCATGGTATTCATATGATGAAATCAAAATCTTTCAATCAGTTAATTTGAAGTCTGGAGCAGTCTGTTGTTATTTATGTATTATTGTCATTTTCTTTATTTTCTTTGGTTACATCTTCTGACAACAGACTCAGACTTCTCTTGAACTGAATTTTAATGTACGTATTGTTATGCTTTTACTTTACTACATTGACTAGAGGTATAGGGGGAGGGTTGAGATCTCATTAACATGTTTAACTCCGCCGCATTTCTGCGCCTGTCCCAAGTCAGGACCCTCTGGCCTTTGTTAGTCTTGTATTATTTTTAATTTTAGTTTCTTGTGTACAATTTGGAGTTTAGTATGACGTTCATTATCACTGAACAAGTATATATTTGTTTAGGGGCCAACCGAAGGACGCCTCCGTGTGCAGAAATTTCTCGGGTTGTTGTCTCTTTGACACATTCTCCATTTTCATTCTCAATTTTATTACATGATAAAAAATCAATGTTAGACAATAGACAAAAGACTAATTAATTAAAAAAATGTCAAGTGCTTTTTCAAATCAAAAACTGTTGATAACCTAAGTTGGTGATGTTAAAAAAATGTGTATGTCTTTGTTTATCTGTACATGGCATTACCTTCATAAAAGGTACATGTATATTACCCTATTCCATAAAATAAGAAAGACACTGAGCATATTTTGCAATTTATTTGAAATGATATCTTTTTACCTCAACTCTTAGGTTTGATGATAAGTATTATGTCTATTGTGATATATTACATGTACCGTGATGATGGTTAACTACTTGTGTATTTAAATAATTTATTATATATTATTCCATCAGATTAAGTACATTCAATGAGTCCGCTGGTATCACATGGCGATAATAAAGTTGTGCATTTTAATTTGTGTATTTTGATATCAATGCCTTTGTAGCAAACGTACAAAATGTTCGAGTTGTCATCATCTTTCTGCAGTGTTAGTTCTGTACTTAAAAAGTGCAAGTCTTGAATTTCAATTCTTTACAAAATGCATAATATATAAATGAATGGAAATAAAACTATAAAATCACAACATAAATGTTATTGTTCGACTGATTATTGAAAAATACATATGGATAGCATACTTAAATATATATTTCTAATTTCATTTGCTCAAATATGCTAAAGCAAATATACTAATATAATAAAATACTAGTATAGGGATAGGATAGTATGTTTAAAAAACTGTGTCTTTAAACTGGTCTCATAGTACAAATATGCAATGTACTTTGATAATATCTTATCAAAAGTAATATATCTTTTATAATCTCTAAAACATGGGTTTTTCGATCGAAAGGAATGATATTCTTAATGGCGATAATAATTCATAATTTGAAAACAAACTGACCATGCTTTTGCAAAAAACGAAAAAAAAATCGACGCAAAAACACAATCCTGACATAATAAAAACATCACACCATCTGTTGTATGTTTTAAATATTTATGGTGATTTTACAGTTTTCAGGCAATATTTTTAATGTGCTTTAAGAAGTTTTTACTAACATTTGGTGACAGATTTACATAGATTAAGGTAACCTCTCTTAAGTTTTTCAAAAATGTTTGATATGACAATGAGACATTATTCATAGTTTTCATAAAAAGTGAGAACGGATATCGTATGATTTGAACTCAATTTATTTAATTGCAATACAATACGGCGAGTTTATAATATTTGAATTGAATAACGAGATTTGATATCATACGGTATACCATTCTCATCAATAACCTAACGAATAGCCAATGAGAAGCCGTAATATCATCTATTATATATTATAATGAAAGACGTCAGCTCCCTGCCCCTACAAATTAAAATCATAAAAAAAACCAAAAGCATACACACATTTAATCCGACTAATTCTTATTCCCATTGTTTATCAAATTTGAACTGCATTTCACATAATTATAGTTAACAATGCAATAACATGATTACTTCATCACCTTAATGCACTATTTATACGTACGACTCAATCAAAATTGTCTCTACTTACATTTTATTGTTGACATCATGAATATATACTGTTAAAAATCATGTAATTTATACTGTTAAAAATCCTGTAATTTATAAGATGTGTCAAGCAATAATACTATTCCAGTGACTGATAGTTCTTTATAAAGTGTAATTGTTAGTACACCTTTATCAGACTGATGAATGAATTGGTTTCGTCCCTTACAAAGTACATAATTTGAACCATTTTGAATTGTTCTTAAACGTTAATACACTCACACATCACTTTAAAAGATATAGGAGATTTGTATAATCACTCGATAAAACATGGACGCACTCGGACAAGCCCGGACTGCTCTCGAAAAACCCGAATAAAGATAAATGAATTTAGTCTCAAAATGTCGCTTTCAATGCAATAACAAGAAATTTTGTAGAGCATCTGTATATCTAAGGATATAAGGATTCTTTTCATGCATTTTCATCAAAACTTGCATTGGTGTGTGTATAAATTAGCTTTATTCTGGTTTTTTTTGGATAAAGTATTGTAAGGCTAAATTCAACCAGTTCGCTACCACCACTTTTTAAAAACTAGCATAACGCTTGCTGGATACACAGCTACACGTATAGATTTATTGAAAACTGACCCTATATAAATTTCGAGCCTCAAACTTCAGAAGCAGACCGCCAAATTCATCAAGGCTCGTCGCTTTTGTGACATCAAACGTAGACAAGTGATCAAACAAACACTTTCTCTTCGATTATTATGATATTGTTTAAGTTTGGTATATTATCAAACAGCGGGGGGGGGGGGGGGATGTTAGGAAAAGACGCGTTAGAATCATCCACGGTTGCTTGCTTATATAATTACAAAAGAGGAGATATGTTGCGTTTGAATTTTTATTATCGTCTTCTATATGTTCGTTTTTTTACTAACAAAGGGGGGTCATTTGACGCTTTCGAAGGATTTCCAGAAAAATTCTCAAAAACTTCCACCAATTCTTTCTGTATATATTTCTGGATTCTCTAATATATTTTTTTTATTTGTTGAAAAAGTCAAGTTTAGCTGTTTTGACAAATTTACAAAGTATATTTTTTTAAGATATTTTTAATATAGTTTCTGAAATTTTTGTCGACATTTACGTCACTATAATTAATAATATTATCCCAATTGACTACACTTAGATCATATTTATAAATAATGAAGACTGCGTGATCATAGTGTTTTTTTTAATGTTTATAATGCCACTCAAAGGACAGTGACATCGTACGTAAGCTTACAAAATGTTATCACGGACTTCATGTTAAAATGTCAGAATAAAAATATATTTGAGAGCCTTTGTGCCAATTTTGGGGAAGCAGGTTTAACTTTTCTTACAAAAAGATTAGTACAACACTAATTTACACATCCGACGCCGGGACAACAAAAAGAAAAAACCCAAAAAAGTAAGTAACTAAAATATAATTATAACACAAGTTTTAGCATTTTCTTTTGGGGGTTTTTTTTCCCCACAGGAAAAGAAATTGCCCCAAAATCACAGAAAAACGATAAAAAATATTAATGCACATTAATATCAATTGGAAGTACAAAAGGGAAAAGTAACCCCCATTTTTTCAGTAAAACTGAATTTAAAAAAGTTATTATATTTTATAAAAGACCCAAAAAAAAGCGACCCCCAAAAAAAAGCGAAAAAGATACAAACAAAAAATACAATTCACCTCACATGCACACCCCAGTCCTTCTAAAAATCACTGCATCACTCAGCTAAAAATGGGGAAAAATGATTGATTTTAATTTGTTTGTAAGCATCCCCGTTTGCCAATTTACACCCATGCCAACAGACAAATGTATCACTCTAAACTTATCAACACATTGTATAAACAGAAACATACAGACTAATAACATTGCTAACATGCCCGCTCCGGACCACATTGAACTTAGAAAAGCGTGTTTCATTAAGAATTGAAAATCAAGCACAGTCCCTCCAATTATGGTTTTGTTCAATTTATTTTTGAATAAACTAGAAAAAAAACCTTTTTGGTTATGCTGAAAAATAACTGTACTTAACATGCAGACTTCTAATACTTCAGGATTTCCATTCAAATTTTTTATGGGAAATATTCTTTATAAGCACAAAGGGGTCATATT
>JAHUZM010000403.1:0-40233 GCA_019925275.1 Mytilus edulis
AAAAGGCGGTTCAACATTTTAGTATTTTTGTAAAAACAGTTCTTTAAATACCAAGGAATTAATGAAAAAAATCATGTAAATATATGCAACAAGGTAAACAGTTTTTTAAAGCCGAGAAGAACTTTTAAATTACAATAAAAACCCTTTAACTAACCATACAACATCTTGGGTTTTTTGTTTTTGTTTATTTTTACCTTTTTTAATTCGATTGATTAGTTTATATTTCAAATCATCAAAGGCGATTAGTTACAATAGAGATTCAAAACCTTCTAAATAGTACAGAATAACGCATACATTATATGATAAGCTTGTCGAGTCGATAAAATATTACCATATAAACTCATTATAGATACAAGGATTAAACTTTTTGTACGCAAGGAGCTTCTTTCGTCTACAAACATCCGTCATGCACGCTAAAAAAACACACATCATTGAAGAATTTTAATCTTCTGTCAGTACAAGTGTTACTTTGTTAGTGTCAAATTCTTCTTGTCCCTTAATTACAGTCTTTGTGGACTTATTTAATATCTGGCTTATTGACAATCAAACCACCTTATTTAATTGAATACAAATGAATGATACCAATTAAAATGTGCACAATATTGGCTTCTAGAACAGCCATACGCAAATTCGCTTGAGACTAAATGGTTGCAAAGCTAAAAAATATACAAATTAAAACCAAAAATTGCTCGTTGCAGTTGAACATGTTGAAAGCTTAGGCCGTGTTCACATTGACCTAAACTCGGTGTTGTGTAAGTGTAACTCACACGTAAACTAAACAAAATTACGTTCCCATTGATAAAATTCAATGTTTACATGTAGTGTAAAACATGTTTTGTCTACATGCAGTCGATACCCGATGTAGGCCTTGTGTAGATTAAGTGTACACAAAACTAGTCATTTGAAACATTAGTTTCACCGTGTATATTTAAGGAAGAAACAATTTTTGAATAAAATTGATATTTATAACAATTATTAATAAAGTTCTTTACGGAAATATTTGTCTAAACTTGATATATTTATTTTTTTTTTTTTTTAAACTTTACGTAGCTTTATTAAGCCCTTATCAAGACTCAAAGCAGCATCATTGACGAACACATAATTCATTTGAGAATTAAGGTCTTTCCGAATCGACTTGACTTGCACAGAAATGTTTGCCACTGGTCTTTACTCAAACAACGGTTCACTCATAAATGCATTACTTAAAAAGTGTGAGGTAAATGTATTGTTTGTCTAGTACATGTATCTCGGATCCGTTAAATTACCCTTAAAAAAACATTACTCCCTCCTTTGCCAAATACTCCTTGGAGAAGAAATACCATTTGAAACAAACAGAACGAATAGGAATATAGTGATCCCTAATATATCATTCCTTCTTCTCCTTCAATCTCTGTACCGTAATCTCTATACCGACGTAATGCATTGGCTTTATGAGAATAAAAATATATATTCTTCGCCTGTAAGCACGCTGCTGCAGTCTACGTTTTCTAATGCTTAAACAAGACATCTTTATTATTTTTAAACTACTGCAAATCAGCAAAATGGCTTTCATAAAGAAGCAACCACTTAACTTAAAAAAAGGGAAAAGGGGGGGGGGCATCGATACACCCCCCCCCCTCCCCCGATTTGAAGTCAAATGGTCGTTCCCTTACTGCTAGAAAAGTTGTCCGAAAACTTTGCATTCGGTTCTACGTAATGAACATTTAAATGACATAGAGTTTACAAGTGTGAACAAATATTATGTACAGGTAATTAAACAAGGTGTATAGATGTGAACAAATTTAATGTGAAACCAATGGCCAGTACGTTAAACTAATTGTAAAAAAGTTTACTGTACATGGCGTTTGGTGTGAACACGGCCTTAGATTACGAACAGTAACGTTATTGATAAACTTAAAATATATAGGTAGGACATTATTATTTATATCATGGCAATATAGAAAAATATTCGAACTCAATAATTCATCATATATATATATGTGTAAGTGTCGAATATGTTGTCTTACCAAGATTCCCGAGGGTATCATCAGCCCAGTAGTCAACATTTCGGTGTTGACATGAATATCATAAATGTGGTCATTTTTATAAATTTCCTGTTTACAAAACTTAAAATATTTCGAAACACTAAGGATTTTCTTATCCCAGGCATAGATTACCTGAGCCGTATTTTGCACAACTTTTTTTGAATTTTGGATCCTCAATGCTCTTCAACTTTGTACTTGTTTGGCTTTATAAATATTTTGATATGACCGTCACTGATAAGTCTTATGTAGACGAAACGCGCGTCTGTCGTACTAAATTATAATCCTGGTACCTTTGATAACTATAATCAGATTGTATAAATTAGGAATAAAAAGTGAAACACTTTACAAACGCCATCCGTTCGATGCGCATTTCTCGACTTGTCTTCATAAAAACAACGCTCAACATTCAAAGATATACATAAACAAAACATTTTGAGCCATATAACCAAAAGGTATCTTAAAGCATTTTAAAGTTCACACAGAATAAAGGGTATGAAAACCTCGTCAATTTTTTTTGTCGACAATTTGGAGTATTTTTCAACAATCTGAATCATTTTGGGGCAATCTGAAGCATTGCCGAGCCATCAGAATCATTGTCGTGCAACTTGAAACTGCATCGCTTTGAATTAAAAACATCTATCGACTCAAACAGATCTTTCATTCTATTATAGGATATTGATTATCTTTTATTTCTTTTTTAATTAGATGATTTTAAATAGACAATGTTAAAATTGCATGTATACGAAAGGATACAATTTTACAAATATGCAAAACTAATTTACCTGAAATGCTATTTTTACGCAGACTTCAGCAACCTTTATGGAAAACCCTCGTATAACATGATTAAGAAGAATTTTTCATTTTCAAATCTAAAACAAATGTACATAAAAAGACCTTTCGTTTAAGAGGGTGGTAAAAGGTTATTTTCGTGCAACGTGTTCTGCTATTTTTATTTCACGTGCAGCCGTAACAAAGATTCGTTATACACCGTTTTTTGTGAAATCAATCAACAGATCAATGTGCAAGACATTTTTAATTGTTCGTTCATCGTGAAATAGCAATAACATTTGCGTTCTTCAGTGCAAATACCCCTTTTACGCCCCTCGTGTAAGGGAGGAACTTACCCCTGCAAGATGACACACTGCAACTGTTAATCCGATAGCTACCGATGCCATACCAGCGTCGGTTCTATTTGAATCTATAGTGGCAATAATTACAAAAACCAAAACAAATGTTAAAATCACTTCCACACCAAACCCCTGTCCAACGTTTAAAAGAGGATTAATGGATGTGACACCAAGGTTACTGTGGTATGTAGATACGGTAACCCTGAAAAAATTGAAATAATAAAACAAATCGTTATCGAAAGATGTCTTTCACGTTAATGGATAAACATGTATAGAAAAATTATTGGTCATTCCGTTGTTCGTATATCTCTAAATTGAATAACTGAATAAGTGTTTGATTTTCTAAAATTGAGGCCAGGAGTGACACATTTTGACGAAATTATCATTTGATGCCGGAAAATTGATGCCGTTAATGTGATTTTTGTATTTGTGATTATCTTAGACCGCTAATTCAAGTCTCTTTTTTTGTTTTGTTTTGTTTTGTTTTTGTTGTGATGTTTTTTACAAGTTATTTGTTCTTGCTGTGTGTCACTTTGATAAGTAGAATCATGTGTGAATTGTTTGAATGCTTATTCTTGGGCTTTAATGTAAACTTTACGACAATGTTCCAGGTAATGATTAGCTCATTGTTGAGGGTCATATACTAGTTAACATCCCCGTCATTTGGAATCAATTGAGAGTTGCCTCCTTGAAAAATATATACCACTATTTACTTTATGAATTATTGATTGAAAGTAATTACACGGTAGACATGAAATTAATGATGTCAAACATAGTGTAATGGGTTTTTTTTTAATTCTATTGCTATATATTTGTACCTGTTTCGGTATGTTTTTGGCCTTTGTTAGTCTTATGTTATTTTTAATTTTAGTTTTTTGTGTATAATTTGGAGTTTGGTATGACGTCCATTATCACTAAACTAGTATAATATATATATATATATATATTTGTTTAGGGGCTAGCTGTAGGATGCCTCCTGGTGCGGAAATTTCTCGCTGCATTCAAGACCTATTGGTGACCTTCTGCTGTTGTCTATTCTATGGTCGGGTTGATGCCTCTTTGACACATTTCCCATTTCCATTCTCAATTTTATTTTCTGCCCTTCATAGCATGTAGAAAATGTAATTTACAGCTGCAGTACTAGAACCAGTGAAAAATCTGAGTTCTATACATCTATATTGTTTACCTTAATCTAACGTTCCCGGGATGATACGTTTAGTTATATATTGAGTAATTTTAAAAGATTGTCGTTACAGTGAAATGCTTTGAAACTTGTGTTTGAATTATTTTCACTCTTTGTATGTAATTACCCTTTTAAGATGAGTCCTCCGAGTACTGCGCCGACGCTTTGAGCTACTGTGTATAATACTGCACGGACAGGTGTTATGATTCCGCTTGCTGCTAATCCAAACGACACTGCAGGATTAAAATTCCCGCCAGAAATATGTCCAAACATTTGAATTAAAGCCATTATGGAGATTCCAAAAGCGAATGCAATCTGTCAATACAATAATATATATAAATGTATGTTAGAAGTAAAGAAGAGTAAGTACATGTATACACACTGTCGCATAGCTAGTGCTTGTTTGAAATCTTAAATCTTATAGATATAAGAAGATGTGGTATGAGTTCCAAAGAGACAACTCTCCATCCAGGTCATAAATTATAGAAGTAAACCATTACAGGTCAAAGTACGGTCTTCAACACGGAGATTTGGCTCACGAACAGCAAGCTATAAAGGGCCCCAAAAATACACGTGTAAAACCATTCAAATGGGAAAAGCAACGATCCAATCTTTATCTTCAAAATGGTTAATTTATTCTTTGCAGAAATGTGTACAAATCACACGATATATATAGTATTGTTTCGATGGAGACAGGTTCGTTTTAACCGTTATAACTTGCTCGCAGACTGGAGGCAATTCTCAAATGTTTACATGCTGCTTTAAAATTTAACATCTTATAATTGTTATTATGTTTGTGTACATTCACGTTATCGTTATGTGTCAATGAAATCAGATACACACATACATAAGGTTGTTGTCTTGTCTTCTCTATGGTCGGGTTGTTGTCTCTTTGACACATTCAACATTTTCTCAATTTTTTACGTATGTCATTACTTGCCAATGAGTGTTACGCGTCATACAATTGTTTATAGCCTAGTGAAAGCCATTAGCTACAGTACCACTGCATGAAATGATACGTTTACAAAATTTATTCTCATATTAAATTTCTAGTTTTAAATTTAACTTCTGGTTTACGAAGAATTATTTAAGTAGTTTATGAAAATTTAATGCTTTTGTTAAATTTCAAATTTTCTTGAGTTTAATTCCGATATACGGGTTATTAAATTTGTTAATTATTTGAAAAATAATACCAATTTAAATTTGTTATTTAAGAGATTTAAATCTAGTTTATCCTCATTAAACTTTTAGTTTACAGATAGGTTTATATTTTAACAAAACTACTAATATAAGACAATTTAATTGAATTTAAATTGGATTAAGTAACAAAATTATACGAATGTATTTTTTTCAATAAATTTGAAATTTAATGCCAGTTTTCGTAACGTGTTTATATCTTGTTTTATTACACAAGACTACTTCTCCTTCTTCTTCTTTGTGTCAACAAGGCTTCAATACTGAAGAATACATGTTGTACAAAGTAAAACCGAGCGTTATTAAGAAGAAGAAAAAGACAACATTACAATCTGGCTTATTAAAATTGTCCAAACTGAAAAATAGAAAGTTTCGTTGCAAATATATCAACAACTTACGTAAGGAAATATTCAAATTTTGAATATCCCAAAACTTTTCACAATGACAACCAATGAGGGGTATAGTTAAACCAAGATAAAGGTCGTTCTCGGATTTCCATAGATATTTCTAGTTATTTTTCTCAATAACAGAAAATACAAAACTGACACAGCAAATGACAAGAGCTTAAATAATTGCTTAATTTCATCGTTTGTTTTTATCGTTTTTTTTTTTTTTTAGAAATTATTCAGTTCTGATAAGTTTCAACAAAAAAATTTATTGAATTACATATGTAAAATACAATACACAAATAGATTTTTTTTTTTTTTTTTAAACAAGCAGTTTTGATTATCCCCCTTATAATAAACTAAATATATTTTGACATTTATGACATTTTAATTACAATTGATAATATTTATAATAATCATATATATACTATTTTTCCCTCAACAGTGTACTGTTTCAGGTATTTCGTAAATATCGTTTTACTTTGGTAATATTTATAATGGGATACACTCTTTTTGTCAACAATATCTGTTTCAGAGGAAAATATTTGTTTTTAAATTAAGTTATCTCCCCTAACATTGCATTGGTAAAGCTTAAAAAATACATATGAAATCTGTCTCCCTCTTCATATTTAATACAAGTTTAAGAATGGATGGATAATTCTTTATAAATTTAACAAAATTTGCCGCACACCAGTATAAAAGGACACAATAAAAAAAAGTGAGAGCTGTTTGAAGCGCAATTTTTTGAATATTCACGAAGTAAACGGGATTTTTCTGTATTCCGGTTGTATTTGCTCCTGACTCTTTCGTAATTCATATTACGCGTTTGTACAACATAGTTCGCGTTTCCGTAAGGTCTAGTTATGAAGGCGCATTACCCAGACGGGTTAAAATACAAACATAGTTTACACAAATATGCATACAACTATGACGATGTGGTATGTTACGGATGGATAACCAAGCAATAACGAAGCCGTACAGAAACATACATGTATATAGATACATTCTTTTTTGTGTTAACATGATATATACCCATGTATATTTCCAGACATTTATATACCAAAATGGAGACCTATACCTATTATAATGATTTAATATGCGCTACATTGTCATTACCTCCTAAAACAAAGCTTATAGACAGTCTATTTGTGATGTCAATTGGGTGCAAATTTCAAAATAATGCGGAATATAATGTGGTTTTAACCGCAACAAAATAAATACTACATCAGACACTTAATCAGAAATAACCTGCTGGTAATCTGTGAGGAATGTATTGGTCTGTGTAAGAGTTTTCCATACTTTACCAAATTTTATAATTTCAAAATTATAAAAAAGTATTGATCGCTGACCCTTTTTTGAAGCTTGAGTTTGCGAAAAAATATCAGATGAAAGGATAGCTTGTAAAATATGTTTCGGAAAGCAAAATTGAAACAATACATAATCATCTTTCTCATTTTCATAATCAAGTATAAGATGCGGCCGTTTAAGACCAACTAATAATTTCTATTACAATTAACAATGAGCAAAACTTTTTATAGTCAGCTATAAAAACCCAAAATGACAAATATAAAACAATTCAAACGAGAAAACTAACGGTCTGATTTATGTACAAATTGTGAAAATTCCTTCATAACATGAATTTTCTTCATTACTTGCCTTGTATAAACAATCCCGATTTAAAAATTGTAATCAATGAAAAGAATTTTCTTTTTAAAAAATAATTTGGACCCCAACCAACTTTAATCATTGAAAATTGGCAACGGCAGCATAAGAGCACGTATTTCTTTTTTCAAACTTGATGCACTTTTTATGAAGTTTTTTGTTGGAGATTTTTGAATATATGCTATTTTTAACTTTTCCATAAAATCGGGATTGATGTTAAGATTGTGGACTTACTTAAATACGTTAAAATAAATGATATGAATTATGATGTAAGTATAAGTCACTGTTTAAGAAAAATTAAATAAAACCAAATTCTGGGACTAGTATATTGAGTTAGAATAATAGTCCCAGTATTAAAGTGTTGATAAAAAAAGATTATGAAAAGAAAAATAGCTGGCGATATACTACCTACATCTTTCACATAATCAAAGACAAATCAAGAAGCATTTGAGCATTAACGTAAATTGAGGGAGCGAAATTACCAAATTACAACAAACATATATAAACGTGTAATTGGGGAAAAGAGACAGAAACAAGACACGAAATATTTACAATTTTACTAGCAAAGATAGGAGACGTCCTCTGGCAGAGAGAACATTACGGTGACCCATAGTTGTTAATGTCTGTGTCATTTTGGTCTTTTGTGGATAGTTGTCTTATTGGCAATCATACCACATCTTCTTTTTTATATTGCTTAATTTTAAGGTTATAAGCAAAGACAGCCAATGTGATATGTTAACTTGTAAGCATGCTCGTCCTAAGAGTAAAAAGGTAAGCCTCAGATTTGTCCTACAATTGTTTCACTCATAGTATCAAACTAAGTTTTAAAGTTTTAAAACATTTCGAAGAAAAAAAAACGCCAAAATATATACAAAACAGACTTTTTATTTCATTTTGTAACATAAATTAGGCAGTTAGTTTTCTCGTCTGAATTGTTTTACATTGTCATTTCGGGGCCTTTTATAGCAGAATATGCGGTATGGGCTTTGCTTATTGTTGAAGGCCATGCAGTGACCTATAGTTTATTTCTGTGTCAATTTGGTCTCTTGTGCTCTGTACTTTAAACGGCAATTTCACATGAGTGGTATATAAGGTCAACGTTTGAAACTTTTCGTGGAACAACGTCAAAAATCGACGTTTTATTAGGAACGTCGTGTAACGCTAATTGGAACGAATACCGTGCGTAACGTCTTTGCTATTGACTTGTAAATTTTATAATTAAAAAATAAACAAAAGTTGTGCACATTTACAACGCTCCAGTCTTATTTTTATCAGTTAACTGCATAACTTCAAATTAACATGTCATTTAGATTAACCCCATGCAGCTAGGTACACAGCTTCATTCAATGAACATGATCAGAGATAAAAATAGATGTTAATTCTGACTCAGATCTTTTCTTTACAATACAACCTATAAAAGAAAAAAAAGGGGGGGGGGGGGGGGGGTTATAAGATGAAAACTTATCTGTAATTTTAAATAAACTGATGTGTTCAATTTTAAAGGGTGAATGTGAATATAAAACTTATAATATATGTCCAACAAGAATGTGTCCCTAGTACACGGATGCCCCACTCCCACTTTCATTTTTCTATGTTCAGTGGACAATGAAATTGGACTCAGAACTCAAATTTGGCATTAAAATTAGAAAGAGCATATCATAAGGAAAAGATGTACTTAGTTTCAAGTTGATTGGACTTGAACTTTATCAAAAACTACCTCGACCAAAAACTTTAACCTGAAGCGGGACAGACGGAATAACGAACGAACGAACGGACGCACAGACCAGAAAACATAATGCCCTCTACTATCGTAGGTGGGGCATAAAAATGGAATCCGTTGTTTAATTTTCTGCAAGAAGGTAACACCTCCCGAAACGAAAGCTTATTTTTATAAGCTAGAGTTAGAGGAGGTGATAAGGTCTCTGTGCAATGCTAGGCGGTGTTGTCGTAGAAGTTAGAAACAAAGTACAGGTTCCAGCTCCGGTGCCAGGGAGGAAGTTACGAATCAAATATACTCTAACATCGTAAGGTTGATTTTCTAGGCACTTTCTACATATTCTAAGGCCTGGCATTTCTTAATCATAAGAAATCCGATGGACAAGGTATAATTTGCAGTTGTCACTACACACAGGCAGACATATATTTATATTTATTAACAGTGATTGTACGGTTCTTAAAATAGATTAGCATCCTGTAATTATACTGAAGAGATGCGTAGATGATCATTTCTGTACACTAAAAATAAATACTTCGTGTATTGTTTCAAATCGGCGGAAATGTCATACGCTCATCATCAGCAATACATAGTTCGGACGAGTTTGAAAAATTAATCTGGTCCGATCAGCTTTTTAAAAATGTGTTATAGCTTCAGAATACGGATCAGTTTTAAGGGAAAATTGCATTGTAAGTAAACTAGCTCATCAGGATTTATATTTTGTATTTACGCCAGACGCGCGTTTCGTCTACAAAATAGTCACCAGTGACGCTCGATTAATTCCAAAAGAGTCAAAAGACCAAATAAATTACGAAGTTGAAGAGCATTGAGGACCAAAGCGCTCTCATGTCGACAATTTTTGACAGATATTTATTAAAAGTATATCGTTTATATGAGCAATGTCTAGTACTAGTTTGAAATTCAATACTGGTCACTTTTCTTTTACCGTCCGAACCATTACTGACGATTTATCTCTGATATAAGTTTGATACACAATTGGCAAGAATTTTACATGAGAGGGCTAACTAACCAGATGGCATGACAGAAACACGGACACATTCGGACGCCCAAAAGTTTAATGTCCACCACAACGTATGTCGCGTAGTGGGATACATTTCAGAATTAAAAAGAACAGTGTTCCCACCAAAATATATATAAAACTTATTTTATTGACACGATTACTAATAAGAACTTTTTATACATGTATATGTACTAAAGTTTTCAAAAATAAATTCCAATTGTCATCCCGTTCACAAAATATAAAGTTATATCATACGCCCATATATGATTATCACAAATGCATGTCCTATGGCGAACAATAAGGGGATGGGATTGGTTCCAGCAAACACATATATACTACGTATTCCGTTAAATTGTGTACGTCCCTGTCTAAAGTCAGTATCTTTTCTATCAGTGGTTGTCGTTTGTCACTGTGTATATCACAAACCCTACCCTTTTCGATGAGAACCAGGAGCTTCAAAATTGTAATGACACAACGGAATAGAAAATAAAATATGGTGAAAAAGTCCAAGTTTTGCCATGATAGCATCATGTTTGCTGTTTCTTTACACATTTTATAGTTTTTATTTCAGAAATCTTTAACATGCAGACTGTCTAACTAGACATGTGGTATAAATACAGCAACTCTCTCGAAGAGATTTAAATAAAATTGAGAATGGAAATGGGGAATGTATCAAAGAGACAACAACCCGACCATAGAAATTCCCGCACCCGGAGGTGTCCTTCAGCTGGCCCCTAAACAAATATATACTAGTTCAGTGATAATGAACGCCATACTAATTTCCAAATTGTACACAAGAAACTAAAATTAAAATAATACAAGAATAACAAAGACCAGAGGCTCCTGACTTGGGACAGGCGCAAAAATGCAGCGGGGTTAAAGCTTGCAAACACAGTAAATCCAACCATTCAAAACATCTCTATATCCTATGTCAGCAATTTATAATTTATTGGCTAGCTTTGAACGCTTTCTGTCATAATAGTTTATCATTTCCTACGTTTTCGTAAATCGGAACGCTCACTTTCTCATTGAATTGTTTAACATTTATGATGTATATAATCTTACGGTGTGCATTTTGCTTATTGTTAAAGGCCATATGGTAGCTCATATAGTTGTTTACATAATTATAAGTTATTTGATTTTTTTTTGGGAGGACAGTTGTCTCATTTGCAATCATACCCGTGACATGTTGTTTATAGAGTACACAACAATGGATAATACCTGCTTCCCTTAGACTAGTTTGTATAACAACTACTTTGTTTCTGTTTAATGGATTAAGGAAAAAGAAATAAGTTAAACTGTTTTCAAACTGACCGCGTTAAGGGGACGATAATTTACTTTTCCTGGGTTGGCAATACGTCGTCTTGTCCATCTTCAGCATCTAAGCCAATTTTTGTGTGTGCTATATATTTGTAAATTGAACTCTTTCTTAGAATATGTTCTATTGTATTGCATATCATTGCATTGTATTTTATCTAATTGAATCATTGTTGTGTGTATTGCTTGACCCTTATGGGTCATGTTGGTGTAATTTTGCAATAAAGATTAAATTACTGAATTTGCAAAGAGGCATCAGGTTCACGTGTTGTTTTATTCTTTTTTTTTAAAAGAAAATAACTTCTTTAATTCAGTATAGTTTAAAGATTTGTCTACCGAAGACGTAAATCGTTTGTTTTGTTGTATATTTGTTTTGATTTTGATCCAATGACCTATTACTTTTACAATAAAGAAACCACATATTGTGCACATTATCAACGCTTCAGTATAAAATATTTGTTAAAATCATAGTAAATTGAGTGTGATAATTGGTAAAGGCAACGATATCCGGTCATCTCTTTGTTAAAATAATAAATTGACCTGATAAGCTGAAATGATCAGTTGGAATTGATTTTTTGGAAATACGAGATTTCAGATAGGTCGTTTAGGTTTATATTTCCTCGTTCGAATATTATAAAGTCTTTTCATAATACAAAGCACACACAAATATAACACAATTAACCATATATTGTTTTAATATACAACAATTATAATAATATCCATTTTTTTTTTTATTACAATTGAAATGCTTACTTAATAGTTAATCTAAATGGCTCAGCATAAAATTGGTGCATGTTCATGGTTCTCATACGCAGATAATATATGTTACACAAAATAAAACAGATATAAAGCCAAGGCTCCGTGTTGAAGGCCGTACATTGACCTATTTATAATGGTTTACTTTTATAAAATGTTATTTAGATGGAGATTTGTCTCATTGGCACTCACACCACATCTTCCTATATCTATAAATAAAATACAGGGAACAAACTTTTAACAAGAGAAAAGTTCTTTCTGAAAGTATAAAGGCTAACAAAAAACCATTGGAAGTATGTTCTTTGAAAAGTTAACATTAACTGATGAAAACAATAAAATGTTCATGAACAGCCGAATTAAAACAAAATATGAGCTCGAAATGCTATAGTAAGTAATCATTTCTTAGAAGTTGAAAGAAGTCAAAGAGAAAATAAATGTGTATGCATTGTGTATATAAATGTAAGTTTGTTTTTGATTAAGAAAATTTGAGAATTCAATGAAATTATGCATTTGTAAAAATAAGTCTGTATGTCTATTACAAAGATTTTATAAAGACCACGATTCTTCTGCAATATTTTATATAAAACGATCCAAGTACTATACATTTAAAAGAAAATAGTTTCCAAATGGATAATATGAAGATAAATGATACATGTACATATATACATACGCAAGGTATCGAAAGAAGTTTATCTGCCCTTGACAATTGTGTTGCACTGGATTTGCCAGAGAGACCCCCCCCCCCCCCCCCCCCCAAACGAAATAAAACTTGCTATTTAAATCTTTTACCTTTGTGAAACCATAAAAACAGAAATATCTGCAATTGAAAACGGGGCTCAAATGCAATAACTTTACATTCAAATTGACTTTTACTACCACAAGTGATTAAAGTGAACTTTATAGTTGGAACGTACGTACTTTGTTTAAAAAGTGACGGCCCCAACGACAAAAAAAGTCTAGAATCAATATTTGTTTCAAAAAACTCAAATCAATATCATATAATATAATGTGCATTAAATTGTATACATTTTAATAATCAATAGTGAAATAATGTTTATATATTCGTTCCAGTATTTAATGGACAAATAAAGGAAACTTTCCTTCCTGAAAGCTCACCATCCGCTCGTACAAATTTACAATAAATTCGTGCAACAGGTATAAATGCAGATGGCCCAAAAGGTTCAAACATTTCTTGGCTCCACACTTCTACTGGTCTCCCACAGTGATACCTGTATCTAGCTGGTAGAGCACGTAACCACTTTACCCTCGCAAATAAGTGCATGTTGTTATCACCTCTGACCAACAGGTTATGTAAGTAATAAGTCTGGATAATGCCGGGTGTAAGATCCCCAGTGCCGGTCTCAGTAATTATTTCCCCGTCTTTTGTATGCCAATAAGCCATTACAAATGACGAACGCTTGTGTCTAGAGTCCCATGAACCATATACCTCATTGCCTAAACTAACTGCTGTGCATTTTCTACAAGATTCTGGAATTACAGCGTCCGACAAATCTGGATACATGACACTGTAAGTACGAGAAATAATACGGTGTTCGTCATATGTAAGACAGTGTCGTGATGCCTTTGAGTATTGATATGCACCAATGTGTGACCAGTCCTGGTTTAAAATTGGGGCACTTCGTTTTGCTAAGTAGAGAAGATGTCTAACCTCTTCATCAGCTATGGCTGCTACTGCTCCAAGGGTATCCATCTGTTGAAAGTGTTTTATGAGAGTGATTTCGTATTTTTCTGGTAGTTTTACAGATTTTACAAAGGAATCTCGAGTAAAACGTCGCATCATCTGCAATTCAACCGATCGATTGTTTTTCGGCAGTGAACCAAGGTGACCATTATATCGTTCGAAGCTAAAAAGCCAAAACGAATAAACTGGCCCATAATCTCTTATACAATCGCTCAAATGATAGTGCAAATGCATGTTCGGTGTAACTCGATCCTTGCCATACTTAGCTTCAAAGTCTTTGCAAAACTGGAGTATGCTATCCTCATATTGCCTTATATCTGCCTCTGTAACATACTTAGAAGCGATTGTATGACTTGCAAGTACGAATTTCCGCCAAATATCCAAATCTATATTAGGTAAGACATCCTTTAGTGAAAATATGGAAAAAACATTTGTCCAATTCTTCCATTGCTCTGCAGTAAATCCACCGAAAGAGGAGGATATTTTTCTTGGTATAGCACCGATGTTGCTAGCAGCATTTACAGAGTCTACCCTTTCCTGTACCGTTTTCAATTCTTCTGGTAGCAAAATTTTCAATTCCAACCAAATTTTAATTAATTTCTTCGCTGTTCCCTGGTAAAGATTATGCATCAGGTCTATAATTGACATCCTGATTGGATCAAAGTACTCCAGATCCCAAAGGGGAGAATATCTGAGACCGTATTTGCTTTCTAGACTGTCTTTTTCTGTTTGTGTTTTTGCATGTCTTATGAGATGAACCAACTGTCGCTGATGAATTAAATCCCGGGGTATCCAATTTTCAACGTCAAAACCACCATATATTTTCCTACCGATATCACCAGGAAATGTTTTCATGCATTTGGAGCATCCTAAGGTAGCGCCATGGCCTAAAAATCCACATAATTTCCTTGTTGCAGGAATATCGCAGCCGACACACATCAATGCTAACTTGAAATTCTGTTTATCCTTTTAACTTTGAAAAGAATTCGACGAAAAACCGTGTGTCCATACACTTTTGAGTTCATCTATAAGTGGGTCAAGGAATGTTTGTAGACTTGGTTCTTTTCCCATATCCGGTATTATACCGATGAGAACGACATTTTTTAACTTAAAACGTTCGTTTCTTGGTAAATTTAAAATTACAGCGTACATAACACCTACAGAATACTGAACATGCTCATATGGCTGGAACCAGTCCAAGTTTATCATTAATCCATAATGTCTCTCGCTACACAAAAAGTTGATTTTCTCTGTACCTTGGAATTCTTTCCAAATTCGTCCATCGTAAACATCTGCAAAAAAACCTTCTTCTTGTCGTCTTGATCTCCATTTTTCACAGTTCTTTTCAAATTCAGGAAGGTGGACAAGACTTGAAACTGAAGATTCCAAAGACTTATAACAAAATGTTTTATAAGGATACAGCTTTCTGTTCCTTTGCAGCTGAACAACTTTCAAAAGAAGTTCTCCACATACTTTTCTCCTTCCGATCTGTGGATGATTTGGGAAGCGAATATTCTGACAGGTTTTTGAGACTTGTTGACCCTCGATAATGTGCATACAGTCTTCGTAATCATATAATTTGTAACACTTCTTGCATATGACATATTTAGTAAAATTATCTTTCTTGAAACCGATATCTCTATATAATTTGTATACAGAAGCAGGAAAAGCAGCTGATATTGTTGCAATTGCAACATTTTCTGCAGACAAAGCATTGAAAAAATCGCTTAAAAATGAGAGCAAACGCTGGATTGCTATATCTGGAATAATGTGACAGGCCTGCCATGTACAAACAAAAATCAATAAGGACATTAAAAGGGAAGGCATATTTGAGCGGCTACTGTCATGATCACCGATTATAGTCTGAAATTGACGTGCATCGTCTCCTGTGTTGAAATCAGAATCAATGTCTGCGATCGTTACATTGTCCCAAATTTCTTCTTCTTCGCTGTCGGATTCATCTGAGTCGTGGTTAAGCGCCTGCAAGTTACTTTTTAATTTTGCCTTTATAATAGAAATTAATGGTCGGTCATTTTCATCAGCTGATGATGCCAAATCGGGCTTGCTGTTTCTTGGTTGTCATCTATCGAAGTTTCCTGACTTTTCAATGTCTTACTACTACAGTGCCATATACTGTTATTATAATATTTAAGCCGATGATTTTCGAAATGCTGCTTCCCAAATATGTCATTACAACCAGGACATTCCTTCTTTCCTCGTTTCCTCTGAAATTCCAAATGAGCCGTTGACACAGGCTGGTCTCTTTTTGACATTCTCGCTGAAAAAATAAAGACAGCTTTACTTCTCAGTGTAAATATTAAGAAACAGAGTAATATTATTTTAAATGTACATTGGTTATTTGTAAAATAATAAATAGGGAAATACACTTTTTATCGAAGCATTTTCAAATATAAATTGAATTCAGATGAAATCACTGCAAAAATTTAAAAGAAATGGAAAACTAAAGTCTCATATTTTCATTTATTCAAAGATTTATGTACCCTTCAATCGTGAACATAATGTTAGAGTACTTAAGTTGCTAAAGTACCCAGATCGCCCATCCCGTTTTGTTTTGTCATAGTAAATGTTGAACTAGAGGCCTTGGTAACCCTGTTTGACACTAAGTAAGATGAAAAAAAACATCCAAATGAGCTTAAACTGATTTTTTTTATCTCTATCACCATGGATATTAACCCATATACAAGGCCATTTGTGTCAATGTCGAGAGCAATTGTGAGGCTTGCTAGTGTTATTTTCATGTCGTATGTTTGCTTATGCTGTTCAAACGACAACTGATAAGTTGTGTGTTTAAAGATGCAATAAAGAAAACGAACTTATGTTAATTGTACTGTTGCATCATTGTTCCAGTTTAGGGGAGGGTTTATCCGCTAACATGTTTAACCCCGCCACATTCTGTATGAATGTGCCTGTCCCAAGTCAGGAGCCTGTAATTCAGTGGTTGTCGTTTGTTGATTAGTTACATATTTGTTTTTCAATCATTTTTTGTACAAAAATAAGGTCGTAAGTTTTCTCGTTTGAATTGTATTGTATTTGTAAAGTCGGGGCCTTTTATAGCTGATTACGTGGTATAAGCTTTTCTCATTGTTGAAGGCCGTATGGTGACCCATAGCTCTTAATTTCTGTGTCATTTGGTCTCTTGTGGAAAGTTTACTCAATGGCAATCATATCCGTAATTTTTTTTTATAATTACAAATAAATATGTAGTGCCAAGAATTTTAGTATCGATATATGGGATATATGGGATATGTCTTCATAACAAAATCCTTACATTACCAATTATTGTCTAATATAATTATTAATACAAAGCTATTGTATTTTCCTGAGACTTATTTTATTACACAATCTGAGACTAATATATTTATCTATGTCCAAGCATACAGTAATTATGACAGTATATTTTTCCTCTTTCAATTACCATGTTCATGTATGAGGCTATCTATCGGTCACCATTTATAAGGACATGAATGGTTTACAAAGAAGAGAATAATGAGACCAAAAAATATACAAATGTAACAGAATAAAAGGATAAATATAAAAATAATTGATTGATTGTTGGGTGCTTAACGTCCAGTAGCAAATATGTCATGCATGTTTAGACGAATATTATAGAGACCAATTGAAATGCTACAATATCAGATATTAACTTTAGAAACGATAATCTGACCCCTTCCATCATTACCACCTACAAGCATATATAATCTTTAAATAAATATTCCAATTTGGTTTCATGGTGCCCAATTTTCCCGTCAGAACTCAAGGTTCTGATCCGCGCCTGGACTACTGATGCAAAATTTTATTGAACGATAATAATATGAATAGAAATTGTATGTTTGTATTTTGCTATTATAAGAAATAAAAGTATCTATACATTTTTTTTTTTTTGGGGGGGGTAATTTTAATTCTATATAAAGGGGTCTTGAATTAATTTTCATTCTTCAAAAGTAGGGACACGAAAAATCAGAATATTCCTGCTGCTCCCATCCCCCCAATGAAAGAAAATGACGTTTCGTTAGATTGTAGAAAGTTGTTCCGAAAATTTCACCCTGAATTCAATATAAAGAAGATTTTCATTGGACAATGCGATCATTTTTGCATACCGTAAATGTAATTATGCGATTGCATAAACATTTTTGGGATTGCATTTATAAAATGCGATCGCATAAATAATTTATGCAATGCATAATAAATTGTGCAATTAAAATTAATCAGATTGTAGACATTAATGATCGCATAATTATTTATGCAATCGCATAAATGAATTACGCAATCGCATAAATGATTTAATGCGATTGCATTAAAACACGATTTGACACTATTCCCGGCCATACAAACTTAACATGGTCCGTAAATATACATGCATACCTGGAAAGTACAGGAAATAAAATACATTTTTTTCTGTTTTTCTGAATAATTTGAAGACCCTTTTTCCCATAAAATCATAATGCATATTGATAAAAAGGTATTAAACTTGTGCAAGGGCTTTATAGCCAGTCAAGGTCGTTAAAAACCGTAATAGTCAGCATCTGCATTCCAACTGAATAAAATTAATGGTGTAATTACTTAATCTGATAAGATTAGATACAGGCTGTGAATTTAATTAATTAATATGTTTACTTTTGATATCTATATAAAAGAACGAGGTCCAGTTTGTAGCCGCCCTGGGTAAAAACGACAAATCTAGGAAGTCAACTTAACAGTTATAGGACAAACGCCAGATTTTTAGTTTCTTCAGCAAAATAGCCAGAACATTAACCAATTAACAGCTTATTGGCAAACCATTAATTCAAACACTTGTTTATTTGTCATCACAGCAGGAAATCTTCGGATTACCACAATATCTTAGATGACTGACCAGAAATGACCACATGTGTATTATGTATTGTAAAAGTACTGTTCTACATAAATAGATTGTTATCAAAATCAGCTAGTGGCAAAATCTTCTGACGTTTGAATTTTATATACACAAGGTCCCCCTTTTATTTTCTTTTAAAGTTTTTGCAATGCAAAAAAAAAAAAAATATGTGTTTTTAGTATTTTATCTTTATATTTATATATTAAAATCTCTAATATGAATTTGAATAAGAAATGACTGATTTTTATAAAAAAAAAAATTGTATACTGGAATGAAATTTTAATGTTCTCATACCACAGTCACACTTTTCTTTGAAAATGTTTTCTCTAAATAATGGTGTCAAAAATTCAACACAGTCAAAAATTAGGCCGTGTTCACATTGACCTAAACTCGGTGTTGTGTAAGTGTAACTCACACATAAACTAAACAAAATTACGTTCCCATTGATAAAACTCAATGTTTACATGTAGTTTAAATCGTGTTTTGTCTACACGCAGTCGATAGTCGATGTAAGGCCTTGTGTAGGTTAAGTGTACACAAAACTAGGCATTCAGAACTTTAAATTTTCCCGTGTATATTTAAAAAAGAAATAATTCTTAATATTAAATTGATACCTAATATAACATTTATTAATAAAGTTTTTTACAGAAATATTTGTCATAAACTTGATATATTGTATTTGTTATAAAAACACATTACGTAGCCTTATAATTCATAATCAAGACTCGTTCATCATCATTGACGAACACATAATTTATTTAAAAATGTCTTCCCGAATCGATTGGACGTACACACTGACAGAAATATTTGCAACTGGTCTTTATACTCAAACAACGATTCACTCATATATGCATTACTGAAAAAGGGTGAGGTTAATTGTTTGTTTGTGTAATATCTCATATCCGTTAAAATACAATTAGAAATAGAAAAAAAAAAACAATTACACCCTCTCTTTGCCAAATACTCCTTGGAGAAAAAATACCATTTGAAACAAATAGAAAAGATAGAAATGTAGTGATCCTTAACATCGAATTGTTTTTCTCGTCTGTAAGCACGCTGATGGCGAGTCTGCGTTTTTTAATGCATAATCGAGAACATCTTTAAATTACTGCAAATCATCCAAATGACTTTTTTAAAGGAGCAACCCCTTAACTTTTAAAATAAAGGGAAAATCGGGGGGGGTTCTGAGTCTGAATTTTTTCTCGCGCGAAAGTTTATAATTAGTGATTTTTTCGATGGTACCAATAATATTTAACACTATAATGTATGGGGAAACTTTGGATTCAGAATATTTGTTCATTCTTATCATCTGAATGATCCGATTTTTTAAAATCAAATTGTGGGAAAATCCATCCCCCCTTTTTTTAAAGTCAAATGGTCGTTCCCTAACTGCTAGAAAGTTGTTCGAAAATTTGAATTCGGTTCTATGTAATGAACAACTTAATGACATATAGTTTACAAGTGTGAACAAATATTATGTACAGGTAGCTAAACAAGGTGTATAGATGTGAACAAATTTAATGTGAAACTAGTGTACATTACATTAAACCAAATGTAATAAAATTGAAAATGGAAATGGGGAATTTGTCAAAGAGACAACAACCCGACCACACATGTTTACTGTACATAGCGTTTGGTGTGAACACGGTCTTAGTTTACAAGTCATCATCATTACAAATGTGTCTCTAACCAACACAAACAATTTCAATATTTACTGTACATGCAGTTTTACAATTTGCTATTTGTTGACTGCAACTAAAGTCGCCAAAATCTAGACATAACAATCCTTCTTTGAGGAACGAATTTATATAAATTCTTATTGTTTCCAAATCGCTCTGTATTTCTCATGTTTCTTTTGTATGATTGAAACTTGTGCACTTTTGAACCGTAAAATAAAATTATGTAACAAAACTAATCCTTATCTAGCATGTCTAGTGATGTCATCAACATTTAGATTCATTTTTGGGGTTATTTTCTCTTTTCAACGTCAGCATTTCTGTTAAACCTTCACAGAATTTATTTAACTGACAGACATACATGTATCTTCTATACAATGCGGCGCAGGACATTTGCGCTTTTTCATAAGAAATTTGAGCTTTTTTAAATAGACATTTGCGAGTTTAATAAAGAACAAATGTGCTTTTATAATATTTGCTTCTTATGACTTCCCCGTTCTATTTTAATTGGACTTAGGTCCGGTAACTTTGGCCTTAAAATAATTATCAATTTTTATTATTGCTTATAATTGAATAAAATTGAGAATGGAAATGGTTAATGTGTCAAAGAGACAACAACCCGACCATAGAGCAGACAACAGCAGAAGGTCACCAACAGGTCTTTAATGCAGCGAGAAATTCTCGCACCCGGAGGCGATAGTCGTTTCCTATAGCTAAGACATTCGTGTTTAAAAGTAATTTTGTAGCATATCGACATAGTTGTATATAGCTAAACCAAATGAAAAGTATACATTATAAAGACATAAAGACAAGCATAGTTATCAGGGGTCAATTTTTGCTTGTGTCCTTTTATCTTTCCGTCCATCTGTCCCATTTTGGGTATAAAGCTGTTCCGGGTAAATTATCCTACAGTTTGAATGCTAGGAAGTTATCACTTTGCTGGCTGTTGATATACATAATATTGGAGGTGTCTTTGCGGTCAGGACTTTAATTTAAATAATATTTCTTATGTGTGGGACACAGTTGACCTTTGTCATTTTTTGTGTATAAACTTGCATAAGATTGATTATTGGTTGCTTAACATCCTGTTGCAAATGTTTCATGCATGTTCAGAACGAGAACAAGTTAACTATAAATTCTATAGGAAGGTCTTGTAATAGATAAAATTGAGAATAGAAATAGGGAATGTGTCAAAGAGACAACAACCCGACCATGGAACAGACAACAGCAGAAGGTCACCTATAGGTCTTCAATGCAGCGAGAAACTCCCGCACAGTGGCGGATCCATAACTTTTCATAAAGGGGGGGGGGGGGGGGCGCTGACTGACCTAAAACCTAAAAAGGGGGGGGGGCTCCAGCCATGCTTCAGTGATTTCCTTTATAATCAACCAAATTTTCCCCCATGAAAGGGGGGCCCGGGCCCCCTGACTCCCCCTCTTGATCCGTCTATGGCGCACCCGGAGGCGTCCTTCAAATGTTTATATATAGCTAATATAAGACACTTAAGTTGATTAACCATTCCAGACCCTTTTGTTTTCCACATAATTAATTACCAATCATATTGTCATAATATTGTTTGTTGTAAAATGATGCCCTTTATATGTTCTTGGTTAGATTAATAAAATTCTTATCTTATCTTATTACCATAATTGATAAGTTCCAGTTCGAAAAGTTCAAACAAGAAAGATTTTGAAAGCATAGAAAACTGTGCATATTATAATCAGCATGACTTTTTCAGATTACAATACCAATACTAAAAATTCAGGCTAAAATAAGGCTTGCACATAGTTATATACTTTAATTCAGTCACGGACCTGTGATATCACGGATGTGTTCTATTGTATACAATAAAAACAAAATGAAGTTAACGATCCCTTTAATTTCGTAATGGTAAACTTTGTAACACTTGTGTTTAGGGAGCAACCATTTAACTTCAAAGGGAGGGGAGATGTTTTTTTTGTCTGAGTCGGATTCCTCCCCCCCCCCCTTTACGCTATCAATATTTTTTTTCAATTTTTTTTTACATCTGCTTGACCAGAATATTTTTTTTAGAAAAAAACTCGGTTCCTTAAATAGTTTATTATTTTTTTTTAACATCTGTTACAATTTTTATTGTAAAATGAAAAACATTTTGATTTTTTTCAACTTGATTATTGTACATAATATAATCAAATGAATAAAGGGAGATGATTACGCACTTTTGAATATGCGACCTTAATTTACTGAAAGATAGAAAAAGGAAAATAATCATCAAATATCAAATGTATATGAATGATAAAAACATGTATCATAATAAATCAGTCTCTTTTTTAACCGTCAAATATCTATACATGATGATATTGAAAGATTTCTTGAACTGGTAATTGAACAATATTGTTCATGCAATGTATACAAATACTTTGATCTGTAAATGAGTAGCACAATGTTAATTTTGAAGTTCCTTTCTGAACCATTATCACAATTGTTGCAAATAATTATTTTCTCCGTCCCATTCACTAACTATTGTATGACTAACTAGAAAGGAGGAGTGCTTTTGTTAATATGTCAAACACGGAAGCTTTGATCCCTTATACACATAGAGATGAAGAACTTTGATGTCATCGAAGATCAATGTAAATTGCATAGGATAAATCTGTTTTCTGGTCATGTGGCATGCAGTTGTAACAACTGCAAGTTGGCTATAAAGATCAGAAGCTATACACATATTCATTTATATCAAAATTTACTCTCTAAACACGAACTCCGAATTCTAAGATTTGCACATACCTCAAAATGTCAACTTTCAACTCTTTGATGTCTTCTGATGAGGATCCGGATATTGGGGACAGCAGCATGCATTTGTTTCTTGAGTCATCACAGACTTCAGAAGTCCCTGAGCAAGGAAGAAGCCCAAGTCCAGCACAGATATGGAGGCCACATTTTGAGAGTCCAGTTATAGCAAATAGCCCAGTCACAGTTTCGTCAGGTGCTTGTGGAGGGCCACAAGATACTCCTCGGTCGTATACCCGACAAACCAGTACCCCTTTACTGGGTAGAGTGCAACAAGAAAACACTACACGTATATCCAGCTCGTGTATTAAGGTACTTTACTTTATAACTTATGAACATGTGTGTACCCAATTGAAGTAATAAATTGACATACTTCCACGATATATAATGACGATTGGGAATTGATAGGCATGAATGAGGCGATATTATAATTTTATCATTTTGTGGCGTGGTCATTTCCATTTTAGATTTGATAAGGATACTTTTATCAGTTTAATGATATTTGATTTTGATTGATGTGACAGCTTTTACGGTTCCTTGAATGCTTTGATTAAGGTGGTACCTAATACTACAGGGAGATAACTCTGAAATTCAGTTAAACGTTTTAATCACTTTGTATTGTTAAAGAAATATTAGGCTTCTTAGTCAAACTGCTATATAACCAATGAAAATTTTCTTATAAAGTGGTTGATTCAAATTTTTGTCAAAGGGTCAAAGTAAACATTTTGTCAAAATTCTATGAAAATTAAACGAGCCAAATTAATATTAATATTAGTCAAGGTGTTGGGTACCACCTGAAGATTAAAAAAATGTATTATCTTAAGTGCTAGTATAAACGCCAATATATATATACATAAAGGTCTTTCGCAAATAAGAAACTAAGCTGGAGAAAATCTATTTCTTTTATTTGAAAGCATTACACGTTCGATTTTAAATATAACCCCTTCATATATTATATTTAACAAGGTTATGTCGCACATTTAATCTATAAGTTTTTCAAAAAAAATAAGAATTATACAGTTTGTTTGCCCTGTCTGAAATAAAGCGAAGTGCATATTGTCATATGAATTATCTCTTCTTGTACGAAATTGAAATTGTCAGTATTTCAAACAAAACTAAAAAAAAACGCAATTTATACTTAAGTTTTGTAGGCGATATATAGGGTTGTGTACATGGTTATTTTTAAGATATCATGCTATTCTTTTTTTCGATAACTTTCAATCATCATAATTATGTTCAAGTCTTATCCACGGTGCAATACTATAAATTGACACATGATTGGTGAATTAATAATACCAATGATAGTTTAAATATATCAACATATTTGTATTTTCAGACACTTGAGAAGTTATTTGACAATCAAAGGACATTTTTACAAGAACAGTTTGTCAAACAAAATGCCCTTGTTGGAGAATGCCTTTCAATGTTAAAAACTTTGGAAAAAAGACCAGAAAATGAAAGCAGCTGAATAAAGTAAAATGAGATTCACGTGCCTGCATATATAAAGTATTTCATTCTTATAGTTGTTTCATTTAATGTCACTTGGAATAAACTAGTAGCCTTAACCATCAAATATTCAGTTATCAATATACATGTATGCTACAGTGTAATCAAATAATTAACATACATTTCATACTGATTTTTCATTTGTTTTTTTCGATACATTACTCATCATTCGAAATATAATAGTGTTTACTTTAAACTTTTTACAGCAATCTGTACGTGACGGATACAAACATAACCAGACATCAAATGGGTTAAAGTGGACCACAAAAACTGCAGCCGGTACAGTACTAAAGTGAGTATAACATGTATCTCATAACAACAATCGAATACCTAGTCCGAGATGACTTTGACATCTGAAGACCTTTTAAGAACTTGCTTGTGCAGTGGGACGAAAGAGCACACTCCATATAGAAAACAGAGAAATTGCTGGCTTAGACTTGACGCGGCACATTTAATCATATACCATCCGATTCCTCATTCAATGATGTTGATACCGATTGTTTATGGTCGTTCTATTGCGTCCAAGTTGCTGTACCTATAAGTTGCCAAACCAAAAAAAGTATAGCAATGTCCGGATGGATGTTATTTTTTCTTTATTTATTTTTTTTAAATATTTTGTTATCAAATCAAAACGTTTCTGCCTTTTATGAACTGTATAGCCCGCCTTTTAATTAAGTGTCCCCTGTGTGCAACGTAAATGCACCTATAGTGACAATTCTTTTTTTTTAATATAAAGGACAAGGAAGACTAGACCACATTTTTTCTTTCTGTTACAAGTATGTTTAAAGTTATAATAAACGAATTATATGAGTTTAGCTTCAAAATAAGGAAATTGATGATGAACATATTCTTATATTCATAGATGCAATTCTGAAGAAAATAAAGCAATGACAGAGGCGATTTTGATTTATGTGAAGGGTCAGCATCAAACTGTTGAAGAGGGTGTGATCAGGTGTAAGTACATCTATATCTGCAGCACTTATAATATTTTGTAACAGTCGTTAGACGATCAAAATTACTTATCCAATGCGTTTTATCACTTATTTTCTTAAACTTATGATTGTATGGTGGATTGGGAATTACGTGTTTTCGAACGACCCCCCCCCCTTTTTTTCCAAAAAAAAATCCAACCAAACACCAAAACAAACAAAATAACAAAAACAAACAAAAACAATATCAAATAAACGCGCTTAGTAAAAAGTAAAAAGAATGATTCGATCATCCCCAAATTCCTCCATGAATATCAAATGACCGTCAATTTATGACAGTATCCGATTTCTTTCTTTACCCTAATTGATTAATTGTCATTACTACATCGCTTTTTTTAATTCTGAGATGTGGCACGTGACCGTCATTTGGTTAAAAAAAAAAGGTCCGTTTCAAACTTGAAGTAAGATTTTGCCTCAGATTCGGCTAGCTCTGTCTTGAAGGCATCACTTTGATGTCGAGATGGTAAACAGCAATAGAAGCGCAGTTCCTTTCCTTTTTTTTTTAGTTTATGTACTCACTTTTTAATCAGTATATGCATGTTCGAATATCATTGAGAATTTTTCCAAAGCTGTCGTTGAAAGCGTTTGTTTGCGTCTTAACTTTAAAAAAAAAAATCTTCTATTATTCTTCTAAAGGTTTGCAGTGTTTTTTTACGAAACAATTGTACACACCATATATATGTATATAAATTATATCTGATATAATTTTATTGGTGATTATATCTACATATTTTAGAATTAAAATCAAAATGTATCTTCATATAAAAAAGACAAAAATGACACAGAAATTAACAACTATAGGTTACCGTACGGACTTCAACAATGAGCAAGGCCCATACCGCATAATCAGCTATAAAAGGCCCCGAAATGACAATGTATAACAATTCAAACGAGAAAACTAACAGCCTAATTTATGTACAGAAAATGAACAAAAAACAAATATGTAACATATACACAAACGAAAACCAATGAATCACTGGCTCCTGAAATGTTGGCGGGATCCCAACCCTCCTCAGTTTGTGTATCAATGAGTAACATGTATGGACCTATCATTCAAACTGTACAGGTTTTCGAGGCGTTATTCTGGTTTTTTTTGTTTGTTATTTCATTAAGGCTTTGGCAGTGAAGTATTAATTTTAGGTTTGATATTTTCACATAGTTCTTTCTTTTTCTGCAGGTGGGATTGAAACGTATTTCAATTCTGTTAAACAGAAGGAGATAATGGAGTTAACAGGGAAAAAGGAAGAACATAATAGAAAAATGGTTCTCTATGGCCGAAAACACAGGGTATGTGCTGAATTAACACTTGAGACAGTTTTAGTCATCTGGATTAGGAATAAACATCGGTGATAATTATTCTTAAGATAGGAATTTCAATAAAGATTGATTAAAGACACATTGAAACTTATATAACAGTGAGGAGATGTTTGATGCTTTTGATGAGTTCAAATGAATTAAACGTAATCAATTTGTTGTAGGCAGTTTGATTAAGAGATTTGAAGGTTCATGTAACTTTTCCGTATATTATGGTTAATTCATGGTTTTCATCTGTATATATTTTTTTGTAAATGAGAAAATTACCATTTTAACAAATCGCTTATTCAGAGACGGGTCCGGATTTTTCGGAATAAAAGGAGAACGCCTTTTTTAAAATCTGTTAAAGAGGGCGGACCCATTTTACCCTAAAATCCCACTGTTTTTTTTAATCCGAGTTAAGGGACCCCCATGATACGCCTATGCTATATACGAAAACAACTGTACAAGGTACCAATACTTAATTATTCGTTATTTATAGCGATTTCAATTTCGTTTGTTGATAGTAATGCAAGGGAAATAATCCAAATTATACATCATGTGGTATTTATTTAAATTTTTATTTCACCATCTTCTGAGTTTAACATTTAAGGTATACTGTACATATGTGTCTTTTTTTCAGAAACTTATCAACCGAAGAAGAACCCTAAAAGAAAGAAAAATTGATCCAAAGGAGGAGGAAAGGTTCATGAAAGCATTGGAGATTGAAACCATGTCCTCAGAAGATTCCGATTCTGAGGACGATTCTATCTTCGTTACACGTCCTCTGTCGTGGGTGTCGACGGAGTTTAAACAGCTGATACAGCGTTTGGATAGAAAATACGATCGTACGTTAAACGCTCAGGGGAAGAGATTAAAATCCAAAAGAACAGTCGGGGAGCCATCAGATAGACCGTGTCCCAAAAAGCCCAAGGGACTGGAGTGGATGTTTGGCTAAGGTGATATGGAGTTTTGACCATCAGTCATTTCAGATACATGTACATGTACTAATAAACATTTTGGCATACATATATGGTCTTGTTTAACTTATTACGACGAATTAATTTGAACTTATGTTGCCGTCTCGTTTTATTTTGTTAAATTGTGTTTATATTCAGTTTCAGCTAAACATGTAAAGAAACACGGGTCATTCTCCTTTAACTTAAAACCATTTGATATGCTTGGTGGGATAGGGAAGCGGCGTATTGACACGCACGCGCCGCACACAAACATATTTTCACTTTTGTACACAATTGTTTATTTTTTGTAAACTTTTGTTCGCTTATTTTTTCAATAATGTACATGTTATTTTTAAATGAAATGTAGCATGTGTATGTCATTGATTGTGATTTGTTATTCATTTGTTTTGTCTTATTATTTTTGTCCACTAAAACTATTAATCAATTCACAAAATTCTTTACATTTATTTTTGTGGTTTTTATAAATAGATTTGCTTATCCTGGATGCCCCTTCTCACGAGGAACAGGGTATGGCGAATAATGAACATATATGTACATGTCATCAATACGCTGACTTCTCGAAAAAAAGAAATCCTAAATTTAATGTAAAAAAATGAATATAGAAGTATACAGAACACGTTTTCAGTTTGTCTAGATTTTTATTTATCAAAATAAGGTTTGATCAGAATGTGATGCCGAATATGTAACACTTCTTCAAACATGTAGCTATTTGAATGTGCATAATAAAGAATATGACCACATAAAATGTATTTACTTTATTATTTATACTTGTAAATAACTTGTTTCCCGGGGCTTCTTGTGTAAATAAGAAAAATATAATTTCAGAGTTTTATATTGCAAAATGTACTTCTTGAGTATCGGGAATATGATATAGGTGTGCTGCTCGATTTTTGTGTTTATCGTTGCAATTTCGTGATTCTAATTGTTTGGTGTGAAAATATTCTCAGGGCAGTCTTCTAAGATTCATAGTCCAGAGTCTTCTGATTACTGATTGATCGAATTACCTTTTGCTGAGTCAAAGTGCCGGTGTCCTTTTTAACTTTTTTTTAGCGTTTAGAATATTAGAAGCAAAATGCAGTTCTTTTTTTTCTTTTTACCTCATTACGGAACAAAAAACGATAAATGACATAAAGGCATGTAGCAAGTCAAGATACACCTGAAGCTTGAAACTTTTACAGCCATATGGTACAGCAAATTTGTGCATAAGGTTATGGCCTAAGTCTCACCTAACCATCTTTATAAAAATACAAACACTCTTGTTAATTGTGAATCTTGTAGATTTGTAAATCATCACACTATCAACATATTTGCACACACCCTTTCCCCTTTTTAATGCTTACAACAATCGAAAAAAAACCAAAAACGAACAAACAAACAAACAAACAAACAAACAAAAAACGGAAGAAAGAAGTTACTTAGAACATTTGGAACAGTTTATTGCGGGTAATAAATTGATATTAAATATTAAATTTAATGGCAATTACATATGAATAATTTTCAAATTTACGAAAATTTAACAATATTTAATTTAGTATATAAAAAGTTTATTTTAATTATTGCATTTGTAAACTTTAAATTTAATTCACAGTAAATGGTTTAAATCAGAAAAATAAAGACATTTGTTCTGCTTTAAATTTCTAATTTTATTAAATTTACTTAAATTTTCCCTAATTTAAATTTCTCATTTAAATAGGTTTACTGTAATTTAAAAGAAAATAAATTTTAGATTTATACAACTTTAAAAGTATATGTAAATTGGGTTTATTCTTAAAAGTTTATTGGTTATATTAAACTTAAAGTAAATACGGTGTAAATAAGATATTTTCAAATGGATTATACTAATGATAAATTTTGAAATTTTAAATATATATTAGCTTTTATATGGATATAATTTTCTAATAAATGCATCATTTCATGCAGTGAGTTATATGACTTAATACTAGTAAAGGAAATGTCTTAATCGCTGTATTACTGCATCTTATTTTATACAGTCATATAATACATATTGAACGAAAGTAACACTTTTACATTTATGCGTCCGATGGATTTACACGTAGGTTCATCAAAAAAGCTCAAACCAAGATTTTTATTTTCCTAATTACATACATTTGTACCGAACTTATAAATAAGTACTCAACATGAAAAATGGCCACATGTATCGACTTTGTCTGGTGGACTTAACCAATATTGTGTTACAAATTCATCAATTAAATTTAAAGAAACACAGTCTAATAAAGTGGTTACAGATACACTAGGGTATTAACATTCCACCGGCAGTTTTATTGACTAGATGCTACCTACATCTGAACTATTTCTCGCTGCATTGAAGACCTATTGGTGACCTTCTGTTGTTGTCTGTTCTATGATCGGGTTTTTGTCTCTTTGACACATTCCCAATTTCCATTTTCAATTTTATTCCTTCCCTACCAGACATGCAAATTTATTAACTTTTTATATTGCTGTGTTGCTAATGTTAGAGAGACTTTTTCATTTTGTTTTCGAGTCTAAAAGCAAAATATCCACCAAGACATTTTTATGAGGTTCTGATAAAAACCAATGTTTCTATAACATCATGTACAATGTTCTAACGGATAGGAAGTTTTTTTTCATCTTTTCCTTGTTTCCACTTACTTTCCGGTTTCTTTCGAATAATTTGAATTGAATCAATATTCTTCCAATAAATTAAGAATGTTAATGAAATTAGGATATATGGCAAAAGGATAGCGACCCATCAAAATATCCTATTGATATCGTGAGTTTAAAAATGATTAAACATAAGCATTGTGTTAATCAACTACACAAATGTGCTTGATTTAGAACGTGTTTATTGGAAAAAAATATGACCTATAATGGTTAACTTTTTTTTTCGCCACCTTTTTCGCCAAAACAATATAATTTTTCGCCCATTTATTAATTTTTCGCCATGTAACATACATAAATATATTTTTCGTTTAAAATTTTCCTTTTCTTCATAGTCATGAGAAATTTGTTAAAAAAAAAAAGATTATAGAATACGTATATATATTTATGACATGCAACTACCGTTACGGTAACATTACTTGCATTATTTGTAACAGTCTTTAATACTACATTGTAACAAAATATGCATAAAAAATAACACTTGTTGTTTTTTCAAAAGAAATCTAACTGATGATTTTTCACAATTATGAGTTTTAATACACAATGAAAACTGATGTTAAAAAAACGATTGATTTTATATGCATTAAAAAATATAGATTGAACTTTTTTATTTAAATTTTAATATATACGATATTTTAAATCATTCTAACCTTTATAGTTGATTGTGGCTCTCCAGTGATAGGTACTGCAGATGCACATCCCAAAAATACAAATAATAATGTCCCTACAAATTCTGCTAGCACAGCTCGCCAAAATGTCCATGTTTTTAATTCTCCAAAGTGTAGGATCCGTACTTCACTCGGTTTTCCAAACCGTATTTCTTGTAGCTTGTTAGCAATGTACATCACATACGCTTCCATACCGGAGGTGATTTTCGGAACGTTTGTTTTTATCCTGAAATTAACAACCATATTTCAATTTTTAGTTTGCTGATCATTGTCGTTTTCAATAGATGAAATTGATTTGTTTACCATGTAAGATGACAACATAATAACTCCGCTTCATTTTATCATGTCCTATAATCATCTTCTGCTCAGAGAATAATGTCAGATGAAATGTAAGTAGGTAAATTAATGTATGTTAAGAACGTTCATTCTCAGAAGTTTAAACATAACTAGTGCATGATAAAATCGAAGGAATGGTGAAGAGTATCGGGTTGTTTAATTAGCTCTAAAAGTCCTAATTGCAATTAAGCAGAAGTTATATTCGATAAAGGGATAATATAACTGTTATGAAGCACGACAAATTCATTTGACCTAATACGACATCAATAGACTACAATAGGAGCAAATCATTATACAGACATGGGCTTTTATATGCTCATTGTTAAAGGTCGTACGGTAACCAATACTATTATTTTCTGTGTCATTTGGTCTCTTGGGGAGAGTTGTATTATTGACCATCAAACCGCAACTTCTTGTTCATATATATGTATAAATATATGGGTAAAGAAAAGAACATTCATTTGGTGTACATAATTATGATCGATATATGATAACAATAAGCAATTCGAGATATTGGATTGTTGAAGTATTTGCACGAATCAGGTGTAAAATAATTAATAAGAATCTTAATTCATACTGATTATTTCTTTGTAAATCGTATTATTTTAAGCATGAACATACTATAACATAGAGCGGATAATTTTCATCTTTACTGTGGTATAGGATTAATTACATTACTGAAGCAGTTCCTGAAACAACCATTTCTGAATTTCCAAACCAATAAAAGATCAATTATTTCAGTTTAAGAGCTACTTGTGGTTTTATAATTTCCGGCTGAATGTTAAAATAAATAAAAAGTCAAAGGCTAATTTGCTTTTTTATATGATCCGACTGACTGTTACTATCTATACACTCAGATTGTAATGATCTTAACGCGTTAAATAAATCACGCTAGAATTTCATACTTAATACGTTGGTAGAATTCGTATTCATTCCAATCCTTAATATTGTATAACAGCATAGTCAAAATCCTTCTTAATCACAAATATATGACAGTTTACATTATTTTATGTACATTTCAGTTGCAGCACATTTTATTTCATAGAAAAACAAGACATGACGGGTGAAGCGCATGCGTGATACAGCTTCCGGTTTTGTTTTAGAGGGTTCTTTTAGTAAAAAGTTTTACCTGACAAGAGTGAAAGGATATGAGAGTTAAACATCAGTCACTCATTTGTTTGAGACAGCTACCAAACTATACAAATATCAAAACAAATACCAAAATTGCCCACAGTACTTTTAAAGAATCTGGAAGGTCGAATTGCAACGCAAGAAACTCAATGTAGGATAAAAAAAAAGAAAACAACAAAATTATTGAACTATTGAACACTTAGGAAAAATCAAAATGCTTAAACATAATTATCAAACGAAAGGATAACAACTGCCACATTCCATACTTAGTACAGACATTTTCTTATGAACAAAATGGTGGATTAAACCTGAATATATAGCTAGCTAAACCTCTCACTTGTATGACAGTCGCATAAAATTTCAGCCATAGATATTTTAAAAATAACCAATAATGTCACATTTAGCACGCGACTAAATGAATGTCAATATCAATCGATATCCATCTTTGATTTCCTAATTTAACTTCTTGCAGAGAACAATGTGGATAAATTGAGAAAAACAAAATTTTAAAAAGAATATACATCTGCTGTCCAATTCGTACAAGTCTTTTGTATTTAGTAATACTTCTTTGCTAACATTATTTATTACAAACTCTTCTGAAATTGTCTGTTTACAATTCCAGAAAAATTTAAGCAAACTATGGTTAAGCGGGAGGTTTGGGCAGCCATAAAATCAGGTTCAATCCACTATTTTATACATGAAATATGATGCCTGTACCAAGTCAGGAATATGACAGTTGTTATCCATTTATTTGATAGACTGAGCTTGTGTATTGCAGTTATCGTATGGACTTTCAGCTTAGAATGTTCCTCATTAGGTCGGTATATTTTTGTGATTTTACTTTTTATGAACTCCCTCAGTCAAAGTTTATCAATAAACCTGTCTTCTTTTGTGCCTGTATTGTACATTTTTGTACTAAGGAATCATGATATATTTTAATTATTTTTCTCTTGAACAAATACGCCAATGCGTCTGAAGATCTCTATACTAAGAATACATTAATTTCTGAAACAGCAATGATAAGCAAATTTATCTTAAGTGCACTTTGGTGATTATAGTTCAAATAAAAGGTTTTTTAACTCACATTACATTTATTTTAAAAACATACGTTTGACTCTATAAATAAACACAATCAAGGACAACACTGGTATATATTTCAAAATAACCAATAATGTCAACGTTTTCAAGCGAATAAATGAATGCCTATCTCAATCGATATCCATCTTTGATTTCTTCAGGCATAAAATAATTACAAAAAATTCTCAACAGGTCATTAAAGTACCGTGTAATTAAAGTAAAGATTTTAACTTTGCAATGTATTCTCTAATCAAGCAGCTTCCATAATACTTAAGGTATTTAGTACATTTAGTGATGGTCGATTTTTCCTAAAGTAAAAACAAACATTTTCAATTATATTTTATAGTTGTGTCATTCATAGAAAAAAGACATTAGAATGTCATTACGATTTTGTATTACAACATAGCAGGCTAGTATTTTATAAATCAGTCTTTTAAAAGAATTAAGTCAAGCTCTAGTAATTTGTTTTACCATATATGTCAAGTTTTACTTTTTTCTTGACATTCTTAGGAAATTGCTATAAAAAAAAAACGATACAAATACTAACAGCACGCTATGTAAAATAAAATATAGTGAATATAACTTTTATGATATTAATAAACGCCTCCTACAAGCGGGTTTGGATGGGATTGACAGAAAGGAGAATAGAAGTATGTAAAAATAGATATTAGAGAATAATGGGGTGCAATTATGTATTAAAGAATAGAGAATTAAAAGTCAAAAATATCACGAAAAAAATAATAAAATAAATATAGAAAAAAGTGACATGTTATACAAAAACACGACCCTAATATCACCAATTCAGACCCTCATAAAAGCTCTACTTAGTTCGAGAAAAATGAGCATCGGTTTCAACAGTAAAAAGGAAAAAGAAAATATATCACATAATAAATCAATTCAAAATTCTATAGATATTATAACTGCAAGGTTTCATTGTAATATGAGTGTAGCTAGTTCACAGAAACAGCTTACATTTGCGGTCACGTGATTTCAGTGGTGTTGTATGTGTAACATACTGCCTTTATGCGTAATGGTTTTAATTCGTGACAATTTCCCATAATAAAACCAACAGATTAAAAAGACTCATCTTTATGGTAAGCTTTTCGACATTGAGAAAAATTAAACTGGTCAAACACTCTGCAATGTCAAAGATAACACATCATGTACATTGGCTCTATATAATTGCAAATCAGCAGTTTTCAAACTTGTTCCTGGTATCTGTGATGTGTTTATTTGTATACTGTTTGATATATCTTTCTTTAAACCTATTTACCAATTTGTGTATTAAATGGGCCATGTTTCAAAAGCTCAGTTGTTACAATCCGTGGCGGATCCAGAAATTTTCATAAGTGGGGGCCCACTGGCTGCCTAAGAGAGGGCCCGATTTCGTCACGCTTCAGTGATTCCCTATAAACAACCAATTTTTTTCTCAAAAAGGGCGGGGGGCGGGCACTCCCCCCCCCCTAAATCCGCTTCTGACAATGTCAGTGCTCCAATTCATCACACCAATATATATAAATTTCAATAAATTTGAAAAGCACAAGATAGGAATTTCATTGGAATCATATTTAAAGCAGTTGACACATAATTATAGTTTGATCATCGGGAAGATTGATTGTATTTCCACTTATGAGTTTGGATGTCCCATTAGTATATCTTATAGCGTTAAAGGGAACATGCAGATCTGAGCTGTAACTTGCAAGAATTTTGTACGGGAGCATATTTTTCTTCGAATTGCATGTATTTGAATAGTTGCTGAACAAGCAAATGTATTTTTTTTAATTGTTGTGTTCTAGGTAAAAGGTCCTGAAATAAATTGAACGGAAAACACATATCGTCGCTGTTATGCAAAAACCTCGTATCTCAATTTTTTGTGGAAATCTTTTTATTGATTATTTAGAATAAAATATGTATGTTCCACTGTATGCGAAAATATCTGATCTTCTAACCAATCATTAACCTGAATTCTGACATGTGACGAAAAAGTGTACTAGTCGGATTGTTGAGACATTTTGTTGTTCGAAAATATCGTATCTCAAAAGAAAAACACATGGCACGGCAGCTGACATCATAACAGCTACAGTTTAATCAATTTTAGGTTCTCAAAGCTAATAAAGCTTAGAAATAATGTGAAAAGCTTTCAAAATACAATATAGGTGCAGACATTTTTGCTCGTCTTGGTAATTTATTGGTTAGAAGATCAGATATTTTCGCATACAGTGGAACATACACATTTAATTCTAAATAAATCGATAAAAAGATTTCAGTTTTTACTGCCTGGTGTGAAATAATCAAAACCTTAGATACGAGGTTTTTGTATAACAGCGACGATATGTAACACATAAACAAACGACAACTACTGATTTACAGGCTCCTGACTTGGGACATGCACGTACAAACAGAATGTGGCGGGATTAAACATGTAACTTCGGCCAGTAGTATAAAAGAACAACATAACAACTATCTATAAAAATCAGTTGAAAAAGGCTTAGCTCGTCAGATGGACAAACATACAAGTGGACGTGGACGGGTACTTGTACATCCCATCATCAAAAAGACACTAGGTACAGATATGAGAGTACTCGTAGTTAAATGACAGCGAGTTCAAAGCCTCGAACAACTAATCATGCATCTAAGACTACATTATCAATCCGTTCACATCAAAGGTAACAATTGGTAAACTACGGCTTCAAAACACGACAATTAAGTAGCTGACATTTTTTCACATCATAACAGACAGAGAGAAAAGAAATCAGTGACGATTATACGATATGTTTGCTAAAAAATTATATGATCGTGCACAGAAGACTAAGTTGAGAATATATACATGCATTGGTTCAAGAATTGGTTAAAGGTTATTTTTCACAAGTCACTCGTTTCATATCACTTAAACTTTAAATTACTAAAGTACTGTACTATATTGGTACAGTAATTCAGGTTGAGTGAAATATATGATCAATTGTGTAACGATAACCATGTATAATATATACTATAATAATAGACTGTTTCATGCGTATGGGTTAAGTCCGAAGAATTTATAGTTTGTAAATAAGATAAGCCTAATATATATTCAGGTTAATGTTCACCTAAGAGAAAATATATACATTCTAATGCTATTCGTTTAGAACAATAATTTTCATTCGACCTTGAAGAATATTTTGAAGGGTTAGATTCCCATGTTCTACAAGTTCCAGTCCGTAACTCTAGAATACATGTACCACCATTTTAAGTTCCGATTTTTTTTTCAGTAATATGTCAGTACTAAACATTTTCCCATTCTGTATCTTATTATTTTTGTCAATATTTAAACCCTTAAAAGAAGCGTTGTAAGATGGTGTGGGTGTCTTTCGCCATCTTGGATTGAAAAATACAGAGAATCTAAGATCCAGATTTTCAATGAAGTTAGCAAAATTTGATACAGGAAAGAAGATAACTAATGTGAATTTGCATTTAACAGAACAAAATCAGATCAAATACTATTAATATTTTAACAAGTGTACATTACATTTTGCTTGATTTTTAAGGTTTTTAAATTGGCATTTTTAGGGGAGGTAACTCTAAAATAGTGCATTTTTCAATAGGAATCTACATGGAATTAGGCAAAGTATGAACAAATTCTATCATTTTTAATTCAGACTCCCATTCTAACTTTATAAAGTATATACTTAAAAATTTAATTCAAATACGTCCAGTGTTTATGTTTGACATCAGGGGACTGTTTATCGAAACTGTCCTAAGATCGGTCCTAAGAATTTCTTATGACAGAAGTTAGGATAAAGTTAGGACCGACTTACGACACGTATTAGCATGTTCAACGAAGCTATATTAGGAATATCTTAGATAGGACGTCCTAACCGCTGTCCTAAGGCAGCAACCATTTGATTTTCGGGGGGGGGGGGGGGGGGGGGAGGGGCTAAAGACAATCTTTTTTTTTGGCGACAAGTCGAAAACAATTTTTTTCTTTCAATTTTAGCATTACATATAGTGGCAGCTGAGGGTGAAACAAACAATTTTTTTTTTGTCAGGGTCAAAAACAAAATATTTTTTTCTCCAAAAACTGGAAACAAACTTTTTTTTCCAAAAAAAATCCCCCCCCCCCCAAAAAAAAAATCAAATGGTTGCTGCCTAAGTATTGCCGGAAAAGAAAAAAAGCAAATTTAAAAATTACAAAATTGAAACTATTTTATCAAATTTAACCAATTACGATAAAAAAAAAAGATTGATAATTATAGAATAATTATTAGTTTAAAATTAAAGGTAAAAATGGTTTCGTGGACACGTCCTAATCCTAAGAGAGCTTCGATAAACAGGCCCCAGGAGAATAAATATAGGCCACATTGTTTAGATGTCAAATACGATCAGTAACAGTTCCGTGGACTTTTTCATTTGTACCCAAAATATTTAGACTATAAACTATATATATATACAGTGCGTCGGTCACAGTGCAATGTGATTTGGTGTCACGATGTATATCAGTAGCATGAGTTCGAATCCCGGCGAGGGAAGAACAAAATATTTTGCTTAAGCACATTTACAGAATTAACATTGTTAGGCTGATGTTTAGACTATAAACTATATACATACAGATTTATATATACAGATTTATAGTTTGTAAATAAGATAAGCCGATTATATAATTCGGTCAGACTAAAGATCAACTAAGGATAAGTATCTGCATTCTTACAGGAGCACTTATTTATTTTGTTACAATGGATATATTTCAATCCATCGTGTCTTACTGCTTCAGATTTCTAAACAGCTATTCGAACGACACTGATAGGTCCTTTGAAACCGAAATGCACATCTGGTGAACGAAATTAATTCAAGCCTGGTATCAATTTTTAATCTTTCTTCTCTATTTTACATCATAAAGTTTTACTAGCATGTCATTAACGGTGGAAAGTGGATGAAGACACTAAAAGAAAATTCCAAACTCATAAGTCGTGAAGAAACTGACGATGTACAGAAGGGTTAAAAAAAATGATGATATTTTGAGAGAATAGTTTGTGGCGATTTGCATTCCATAAAACCAACTTCTTGAAATTATTATTTAATTATGCATATTTATGAATAGAAAGCTAACTATGTACTTTTGATTATCAAATACAAAAAAAAAGATATATCAATATATATGGACTAATAAAATTGAGAATGGAAATGGGGAATGTGTCAAAGAGACACCAACAGGTCTTCAATGCAACGAGAAATTCTCGCAAACAGAGGCGTCCTTCAGTCCTTAAGTTCATTGTTATTTTCGGATTCTTGGATATTTTATGCGATATTATTCACTGCACTCTTACACTTTATTTCACTATTTTACCCATATAGATAGTACATTTCAACAATGATTGATTGATTGTAACGTTCAGTGGCAAATACTACATGGATGTTCAGGACGAGTATGAGAATCGCAATGAATATATATGTTATAATATTAAATCAAAATAGTTGTAAAAGAATAATTGATAAAATAAACATAGTACAGTTACGTACGTTAAAGTTTATAATTAGGAGCATTAATAGTCACATTCATGAAAGGGAAGGGGATTGTAGTTACGACATAAGGAACGTGTATATAACATAGTTTTGAATTGTAATTATTTATTAAATGGTGTATAAATGTGATTTCAGCTTAACTTATTGTCACAATATTTCACTGTATAATTCTAGTTCAACCTTAAAATAAAAAAAACGTAAATAGCAACTCTAACTTGTTGAACTGTAAAATAATAATAGAAAATCGAAAAAAATATTGTTATTATTTATAGTATAATTCCTGATGAATACTTTCCAAATTGGTCACATTTGTATAGAAAAAGCACATAAAATCGGCGAAAAACTTCTTAAATTTTTTTTGAGATCAATCAAAATTTCAAATCCATACATTTTTTTTTTTTTTATTTATATGCTACTGGTATCCGTACATACTTTATGCTATAGTATATGTATTATGATATAAAATAATTAAAGTAAAGTTACCTTACCACTATAACGGAGTATGTCCGATCGTTTGAGCGTCAGTTCTCTCAATATTTGACAGAAACCAACTTGTGTTAGAGATTCGCAAAATGTCAAAATTAAATATCGTTTAATGCACATTTTCTTTTTGATCCCAAATCATTAAATTTCGTTTTGGGGGATGTTTCTCACTCCAGAGCATTTTAAATAATCGGTTAATATTGTGAAATAGACCACAATGATGACCAATT